>JARFIW010001278.1:1483679-1745722 GCA_036346225.1 Platerodrilus igneus | reverse complement strand
GCAGACTCACAAGCCCATTTAAACTCAAAAGTGTCTTGTGGCAAAGTAACTGGTGAAAGTTGCGAAAGTGGTAAATTATATAGAGCGAGAACTGAAGCATGATTGATCATGACAAGTAAAAGTGTGTAAAGCAGTTACTTCTGAACCAGCAGACTCACAAGCCCATTTAAGTCAAAAAGTGTCTTGTGGCACAGTAACTGGAGAAAGTTGCGAAAGTGGTAAGTTATATATAGAGAGAATTGAAACATGATTGATCATGACAAGTAAAAGTGTATAAAGTATGAAGCAGTTACTTCTGAACTAGCAGACTCACAAGTCCATTTAAGCAAAAAGTGTCTTGTGTAAAAACTGGTGAAAATTGCGAAAGTGGTAATTTATATACAGCGAAAATTGATGCATGATTGATCATGACAAATAAAAGTGTATAAAATATGAAGCAGTTACTTCAGAACTAGCAGACTCACAAGCCCATTTAAGCCAAAAAGTGTTTTGTGGCAAAGAAACTGGTGAAAAAAGCAAAAGTTGTAGTTTATATAGAACGAGAACTTGATACATGATGACCATGACAGTAAAAGTGTAAGAAATTATAAAACAGTTCTTTTGAACTAGAGACTCACAAGCCCATTTAAGCCAAAAGGTCCTTGTGGCACAGTAACTGGTGAAAGAAGCGAAAGTGGTAGTTTATAAGAGCGAGCGCTTGATGTATGAGTGATCAGACAAGAAAAGTGTAAAAATAATAAAACAGTTACTTCTGAACTAGCAGACTCACAAGCCCAAAGCCCAAAAGTGTCTTGTGGCAAAGTAACTGGTTAAAGTTGAGAAAGTGGTAATTTATATAGAGCGAGAATTGACACATCATTGAACATGACAAGTAAAAATGTATAAAGTATGAAGCAGTAACTTCTGAACTAGCAGACTCACAAGCCCATTTAAGCCCAAAAGTGTCTTGTGGCAAAGTAACTGGCGAAAGTTGAAAGCGGTAAGTTATATAGAGCGAGAATTGAAGCTTGATTGATCATGACAAGTAAAAGTGTATAAAGTATGAAGCAGTTACTTCTGAACTAGCAGACTCACAAGCCCATTTAAGCCCAAAGGTGTCTTGTGGCAAAGTAACTGGTGAAAGTTGCGAAAGTGGTAAGTTATATTGAGCAAAAATTGAAACATGATTGATCAAAACAAGTAAAAGTGTATAAAGTATGAAGCAGTTACATCTGAACTAGCAGACTCACAAGTCCATTTAAGACCAAAGGTGTCTTGTGGCAAAGTAACTGGTGAAAGTTGCGAAAGTTAAGTTATGTAGAGCGAGAATTTAAACATGACTGATCATGACAAGTAAAAGTGTATAAAGTATGAAGCAGTTACTTCTGAACTAGCAGACTCACAAACCATTTAAGCAAAAAGTGCCTTGTGTCAAAATAACTGGTGAAAATTGCGAAAGTGGTAATTTATATACAGCGAAAATTGATGCATGATTGATCATGACAAAAAAAGTGTATAAAATATAAAACAGTTACTTCAGAACTAGCAGATTCACAAGCCCATTTAAGCCAAAAGTGTTTTGTGGCAAGGAAACTGGTGAAAAAGCAAAAGTTGTGTTTATAAGAACGAGAATTGATACATGATGACCATGACAGTAAAAGTGTAAGAAATTATAAAACAGTTGCTTTTTAGTAGACTCACAAGCCCATTTAAGCCAAAAGGTGCCTTGTGGCAAAGTAACTGGTAAAAAAGCGAAAGTGGTAGTTTATAAGAGCGAGCGCTTGATGTATATAATCAGGACAAGTTAAAGTGTAAAAATAATAAACAGTTACTTCTGAACTAGCAGACTCACAAGCCCATTTAAGCCCAAAAGTGTCTTGTGGCAAAGTAACTGGTTAAAGTTGAGAAAGTGGTAATTTATATAGAGCGAGAATTGACGCATCATTAAACATGACAAGTAAAAATGTATAAAGTATGAAGCAGTTACTTCTGAACTATCAGACTCACAAGCCCACTTAAGCCCCAAGGTGCCTTGTGGCAAAATAACTGGTGAAAGTTGCGAAAGTGGTAAGTTATATAGAGAGAGAATTGAAGCATGATTAATCATGACAAGTAAGTATAAGTATGAAGCAGTTACTTCTGAACTAGCAGACTCACAAGTCCATTTAAGCAAAAAGGTGTCTTGTGTCAAAGTAACTGGTGAAAATTGCGAAAGTGGTAATTTTATAAGCGAAAATTGATGCATGATTGATCATGACAAATAAAAGTGTATAAAGTATGAAGCAGTTACTTCAGAACGAGCAGACTCACAAGCCCATTTAAGCCAAAAAGTGTTTTGAGGCAAAGTAACTGGTGAAAAAAGCAAAAGTTGTAGTTTATATAGAATGAGTGCTTGATACATAAGTGACCATGACAGGAAAAAGTGTAAGAAATTATAAAACAGTTGCTTTTGAACTAGTAGACTCACAAACCCATTTAAGCCAAAAGGTGTCTTGTGGCAAAGTAACTAGCGAAAGAAGCGAAGGTGGTAGTTTATAAGAACAAGCGCTTGATGTATGAGTGATCAGGACAAGTTAAAAGTGTAAAAAATAATGAAACAGTTACTTCTGAACTAGCAGACTCAAAGCCCATTTAAGCCAAAGGTGTCTTGTGGCAAAGTAACTGGTGAAACTTGGAAAGTAATAACTTATATAGAGCGAGAGTTAAGGCATGATTGATCATGACAAGTAAAAGTATAAAGTATGAAGCAGTTACTTCTGAACTAGCAGACTCACAAGCCAATTTAAACCCAAATGTTCTTGTGGCAAAGTAACTAGCGAAAGAAGCGAAGGTGGTAGTTTATAAGAACGAGCGCTTGATGTATGAGTGATCAGGACAAGTTAAAAGTGTAAAAAATAATGAAACAGTTACTTCTGAACTAGCAGACTCACAAGCCCATTTAAGCCCAAAGGTGTCTTGTGGCAAAGGAACTGGTGAAAGTTGCGAAAGTAATAACTTATATAGGGCAAGAATTAAAGCATGATTGATCATGACAAGTAAAAGTGTATAAAGTATGAAGCAGTTACTTCTGAACTAGCAGACTCACAAGCCCATTTAAGCCCAAAGGTGTCTTGTGGCAAAGTAACTGGTGAAAGTTGCGAAAGTGGTAAGTTATATAGAGCGAGAATTGAAACATGATTGATTATGACAAGTAAAAGTGTATAAAGTATGAAGCAGTAACTTCTGAACTAGCAGACTCACAAGCCCATTTAAGCCCAAAGGTGTCTTTGGCAAAGTAACTGGTGAAAGTTGCGAAAGTGGTAAGTTATGTAGAGCGAGAATTGAAACATGATTGATCATGACAAGTAAAAGTGTATAAAGTATGAAGCAGTTACTTCTGAACTAGCAGACTCACAAGCCCATTTAAGCCCAAAGGTGTCTTTGGCAAAGTAACTGGTGAAAGTTGCGAAAGTGGTAAGTTATGTAGAGCGAGAATTGAAACATGATTGATCATGACAAGTAAAAGTGTATAAAGTATGAAACAGTTACATCTGAACTAGCAGACTCACAAGCCCATTTAAGCCCAAAGGTGTCTTGTGGCAAAGTAACTGGTGAAAGTTGCGAAAGTGGTAAGTTATATAGAGCGAGAATTGAAACATGATTGATTATGACAAGTAAAAGTGTATAAAGTATGAAGCAATTACTTCTGAACTAGCAGACTCACAAGCCCATTTAAGCCCAAAAGTGTCTTTGGCAAAGTAACTGGTGAAAGTTGCGAAAGTGGTAAGTTATGTAGAGCAAAAATTGAAACATGATTGATCAAGACAAGTAAAAGTGTATAAAGTATGAAACAGTTACATCTGAACTAGCAGACTCACAAGCCCATTTAAGCCCAAAGGTGTCTTGTGGCAAAGTAACTGGTGAAAGTTGCGAAAGTGGTAAGTTATATAGAGCGAGAATTGAAACATGATTGATCATGACAAGTAAAAGTGTATAAAGTATGAAGCAGTTACTTCTGAACTAGCAGACTCACAAGTCCATTTAAGCAAAAAAGTGTCTTGTGTCAAAAAACTGGTGAAAATTGCGAAAGTGGTAATTTATATACAGCGAAAATTGATGCATGATTGATCATGACAAATAAAAGTGTATAAAATATGAAGCAGTTACTTCAGAACTAGCAGACTCACAAGCCCATTTAAGCCAAAAAGTGTTTTGTGGCAAAGAAACTGGTGAAAAAAGCAAAAGTTGTAGTTTATATAGAACGAGAACTTGATACATGAGTGACCATGACAGTAAAAAGTGTAAGAAATTATAAAACAGTTGCTTTTGAACTAGTAGACTCACAAGCCCATTTAAGCCAAAAGGTGCCTTGTGGCACAGTAACTGGTGAAAGAAGCGAAAGTGGTAGTTTATAAGAGCGAGCGCTTGATGTATGAGTGATCAGGACAAGTTAAAAGTGTAAAAAATAATAAAACAGTTACTTCTGAACTAGCAGACTCACAAGCCCATTTAAGCCCAAAAGTGTCTTGTGGCAAAGTAACTGGTTAAAGTTGAGAAAGTGGTAATTTATATAGAGCGAGAATTGACACATCATTGAACATGACAAGTAAAAATGTATAAAGTATGAAGCAGTAACTTCTGAACTAGCAGACTCACAAGCCCATTTAAGCCCAAAGGTGTCTTGTGGCAAAGTAACTGGTGAAAGTTGCGAAAGTGCTAAGTTATATAGAGCGAGAATTGAAACATGATTGATCATGACAAGTAAAAGTGTATAAAGTATGAAGCAGTTACTTCTGAACTAGCAGACTCACAAGCCCATTTAAGCCCAAAGGTGTCTTGTGGCAAAGTAACTGGTGAAAGTTGCGAAAGTGGTAAGTTATATTGAGCAAAAATTGAAACATGATTGATCAAAACAAGTAAAAGTGTATAAAGTATGAAGCAGTTACTTCTGAACTAGCAGACTCACAAGCCCATTTAAGCCCAAAGGTGTCTTGTGGCAAAGTAACTGGTGAAAGTTGCGAAAGTGGTAAGTTATGTAGAGCGAGAATTTAAACATGACTGATCATGACAAGTAAAAGTGTATAAAGTATGAAGCAGTTACTTCTGAACTAGCAGACTCACAAGTCCATTTAAGCAAAAAAGTGCCTTGTGTCAAAATAACTGGTGAAAATTGCGAAAGTGGTAATTTATATACAGCGAAAATTGATGCATGATTGATCATGACAAATAAAAGTGTATAAAATATGAAGCAGTTACTTCAGAACTAGCAGATTCACAAGCCCATTTAAGCCAAAAAGTGTTTTGTGGCAAGGAAACTGGTGAAAAAAGCAAAAGTTGTAGTTTATATAGAACGAGAACTTGATACATGAGTGACCATGACAGTAAAAAGTGTAAGAAATTATAAAACAGTTGCTTTTTAACTAGTAGACTCACAAGCCCATTTAAGCCAAAAGGTGCCTTGTGGCACAGTAACTGGTAAAAGAAGCGAAAGTGGTAGTTTATAAGAGCGAGCGCTTGATGTATGAGTAATCAGGACAAGTTAAAAGTGTAAAAAATAATAAAACAGTTACTTCTGAACTAGCAGACTCACAAGCCCATTTAAGCCCAAAAGTGTCTTGTGGCAAAGTAACTGGTTAAAGTTGAGAAAGTGGTAATTTATATAGAGCGAGAATTGACGCATCATTAAACATGACAAGTAAAAATGTATAAAGTATGAAGCAGTTACTTCTGAACTATCAGACTCACAAGCCCACTTAAGACCCAAGGTGCCTTGTGGCAAAATAACTGGTGAAAGTTGCGAAAGTGGTAAGTTATATAGAGCGAGAATTGAAGCATGATTGATCATGACAAGTGAAAGTATGAAGTATAAAGCAGTTACTTCTGAACTAGCAGACTCACAAGTCCATTTAAGCAAAAAAGTGCCTTGTGTCAAAATAACTGGTGAAAATTGCGAAAGTGGTAATTTATATACAGCGAAAATTGATGCATGATTGATCATGACAAATAAAAGTGTATAAAATATGAAGCAGTTACTTCAGAACTAGCAGATTCACAAGCCCATTTAAGCCAAAAAGTGTTTTGTGGCAAGGAAACTGGTGAAAAAAGCAAAAGTTGTAGTTTATATAGAACGAGAACTTGATACATGAGTGACCATGACAGTAAAAAGTGTAAGAAATTATAAAGCAGTTGCTTTTGAACTAGTAGACTCACAAGCCCATTTAAGCCAAAAGGTGCCTTGTGGCACAGTAACTGGTAAAAGAAGCGAAAGTGGTAGTTTATAAGAGCGAGCGCTTGATGTATGAGTGATCAGGACAAGTTAAAAGTGTAAAAAATAATAAAACAGTTACTTCTGAACTAGCAGACTCACAAGCCCATTTAAGCCCAAAAGTGTCTTGTGGCAAAGTAACTGGTTAAAGTTGAGAAAGTGGTAATTTATATAGAGCGAGAATTGACGCATCATTAAACATGACAAGTAAAAATGTATAAAGTATGAAGCAGTTACTTCTGAACTATCAGACTCACAAGCCCACTTAAGACCCAAGGTGCCTTGTGGCAAAATAACTGGTGAAAGTTGCGAAAGTGGTAAGTTATATAGAGCGAGAATTGAAGCATGATTGATCATGACAAGTGAAGTATGAAGTATGAAGCAGTTACTTCTGAACTAGCAGACTCACAAGTCCATTTAAGCAAAAAGGTGTCTTGTGTCAAAGTAACTGGTGAAAATTGCGAAAGTGGTAATTTGTATACAGCGAAAATTGATGCATGATTGATCATGACAAATAAAAGTGTATAAAGTATGAAGCAGTTACTTCAGAACGAGCAGACTCACAAGCCCATTTAAGCCAAAAAGTGTTTTGAGGCAAAGTAACTGGTGAAAAAAGCAAAAGTTGTAGTTTATATAGAATGAGTGCTTGATACATGAGTGACCATGACAGGAAAAAGTGTAAGAAATTATAAAACAGTTGCTTTTGAACTAGTAGACTCACAAGCCCATTTAAGCCAAAAGGTGTCTTGTGGCAAAGTAACTAGCGAAAGAAGCGAAGGTGGTAGTTTATAAGAACGAGCGCTTGATGTATGAGTGATCAGGACAAGTTAAAAGTGTAAAGAATAATGAATCAGTTACTTCTGCACTAGCAGACTCAGAAGCCCATTTAAGCCCAAAGGTGTCTTGTGGCAAAGTAACTGGTGAAACTTGCGAAAGTAATAACTTATATAGAGCGAGAGTTAAGGCATGATTGATCATGACAAGTAAAAGTGTATAAAGTATGAAGCAGTTACTTCAGAACTAGCAGACTCACAAGCCAATTTAAACCCAAATGTGTCTTGTGGCAAAGTAACTAGCGAAAGAAGCGAAAGTTGTAGTTTATAAGAGCGAGCGCTTGATGTATGAGTGATCAGGACAAGTTAAAAGTGTAAAAAATAATGAAACAGTTACTTCTGAACTAGCAGACTCACAAGCCCATTTAAGCCCAAAGGTGTCTTGTGGCAAAGGAACTGGTGAAAGTTGCGAAAGTAATAACTTATATAGGGCAAGAATTAAAGCATGATTGATCATGACAAGTAAAAGTGTATAAAGTATGAAGCAGTTACTTCTGAACTAGCAGACTCACAAGCCCATTTAAGCCCAAAGGTGTCTTTGGCAAAGTAACTGGTGAAAGTTGCGAAAGTGGTAAGTTATATAGAGCAAAAATTGAAACATGATTGATCAAGACAAGTAAAAGTGTATAAAGTATGAAACAGTTACATCTGAACTAGCAGACTCACAAGCCCATTTAAGCCCAAAGCTGTCTTGTGGCAAAGTAACTGGTGAAAGTTGCGAAAGTGGTAAGTTATATAGAGCGAGAATTGAAACATGATTGATTATGACAAGTAAAAGTGTATAAAGTATGAAGCAATTACTTCTGAACTAGCAGACTCACAAGCCCATTTAAGCCCAAAAGTGTCTTTGGCAAAGTAACTGGTGAAAGTTGCGAAAGTGGTAAGTTATATAGAGCAAAAATTGAAACATGATTGATCAAGACAAGTAAAAGTGTATAAAGTATGAAACAGTTACATCTGAACTAGCAGACTCACAAGCCCATTTAAGCCCAAAGGTGTCTTGTGGCAAAGTAACTGGTGAAAGTTGCGAAAGTGGTAAGTTATGTAGAGCGAGAATTGAAACATGATTGATCATGACAAGTAAAAGTGTATAAAGTATGAAGCAGTTACTTCTGAACTAGCAGACTCACAAGCCCATTTAAGCCCAAAGGTGTCTTGTGGCAAAGTAACTGGTGAAAGTTGCGAAAGTGGTAAGTTATATAGAGCGAGAATTGAAACATGATTGATCATGACAAGTAAAAGTGTATAAAGTATGAAGCAGTTACTTCTGAACTAGCAGACTCACAAACCCATTTAAGCCCAAAGGTGTCTTGTGGCAAAGTAACTGGTGAAAGTTGCGAAAGTGGTAAGTTATATAGAGCAAAAATTGAAACATGATTGATCAAGACAAGTAAAAGTGTATAAAGTATGAAACAGTTACATCTGAACTAGCAGACTCACAAGCCCATTTAAGCCCAAAGGTGTCTTGTGGCAAAGTAACTGGTGAAAGTTGCGAAAGTGGTAAGTTATGTAGAGCGAGAATTGAAACATGATTGATCATGACAAGTAAAAGTGTATAAAGTATGAAGCAGTTACTTCTGAACTAGCAGACTCACAAGTCCATTTAAGCAAAAAAGTGCCTTGTGTCAAAATAACTGGTGAAAATTGCGAAAGTGGTAATTTATATACAGCGAAAATTGATGCATGATTGATCATGACAAATAAAAGTGTATAAAATATGAAGCAGTTACTTCAGAACTAGCAGATTCACAAGCCCATTTAAGCCAAAAAGTGTTTTGTGGCAAAGAAACTGGTGAAAAAAGCAAAAGTTGTAGTTTATATAGAACGAGAACTTGATACATGAGTGACCATGACAGTAAAAAGTGTAAGAAATTATAAAACAGTTGCTTTTGAACTAGTAGACTCACAAGCCCATTTAAGCCAAAAGGTGCCTTGTGGCACAGTAACTGGTAAAAGAAGCGAAAGTGGTAGTTTATAAGAGCGAGCGCTTAATGTATGAGTGATCAGGACAAGTTAAAGGTGTAAAAAATAATAAAACAGTTACTTCTGAACTAGCAGACCCACAAGCCCATTTAAGCCCAAAAGTGTCTTGTGGCAAAGTAACTGGTTAAAGTTGAGAAAGTGGTATTTTATATAGAGCGAGAATTGACGCATCATTAAACATGACAAATAAAAATGTATAAAGTATGAAGCAGTTACTTCTGAACTATCAGACTCACAAGCCCATTTAAGCCCCAAGGTGCCTTGTGGCAAAATAACTGGTGAAAGTTGCGAAAGTGGTAAGTTATATAGAGCGAGAATTGAAGCATGATTGATCATGACAAGTGAAGTATGAAGTATGAAGCAGTTACTTCTGAACTAGCAGACTCACAAGCCCATTTAAGTCAAAAGGTGTCTTGTGGCACAGTAACTGGAGAAAGTTGCGAAAGTGGTAAGTTATATAGAGAGAGAATTGAAGCATGATTAATCATGACAAGTAAAAGTGTATAAAGAATGAAGCAGTTACTTCTGAACTAGCAGACTCACAAGTCCATTTAAGCAAAAAGGTGTCTTGTGTCAAAGTAACTGGTGAAAATTGCGAAAGTGGTAATTTGTATACAGCGAAAATTGATGCATGATTGATCATGACAAATAAAAGTGTATAAAGTATGAAGCAGTTACTTCAGAACTAGCAGACTCACAAGCCCATTTAAGCCAAAAAGTGTTTTGTGGCAAAGTAACTGGTGAAAAAAGCAAAAGTTGTAGTTTATATAGAATGAGTGCTTGATACATGCGTGACCATGACAGGAAAAAGTGTAAGAAATTATAAAACAGTTGCTTTTGAACTAGTAGACTCACAAGCCCATTTAAGCCAAAAGGTGCCTTGTTGCAAAGTAACTAGCGAAAGAAGCGAAGGTGGTAGTTTATAAGAACGAGCGCTTGATGTATGAGTGATCAGGACAAGTTAAAAGTGTAAAGAATAATGAATCAGTTACTTCTGCACTAGCAGACTCACAAGCCCATTTAAGCTCAAAGGTGTTGTGGCAAAGTAACTGGTGAAACTTGCGAAAGTAATAACTTATATAGAGAGAGAGTTAAGGCATGATTGATCATGACAAGTAAAAGTGTATAAAGTATGAAGCAGTTACTTCAGAACTATCAGACTCACAAGCCCATTTAAACCCAAATGTGTCTTGTGGCAAAGTAACTAACGAAAGAAGTGAAAATTGTAGTTTATAAAAGCGAGCGCTTGATGTATGAGTGATCAGGACAAGTTAAAAGTGTAAAAAATAATGAAACAGTTACTTCTGAACTAGCAGACTCACAAGCCCATTTAAGCCCAAAGGTGTCTTGTGGCAAAGTAACTGGTGAAAGTTGCGAAAGTGGTAAGTTATATAGAGCGAGAATTGAAGCATGATTGATCATGACAAGTAAAAGTGTATAAAGTATGAAGCAGTTACTTCTGAACTAGCAGACTCACAAGCCCATTTAAGCCCAAAGGTGTCTTGTGGCAAAGTAACTAGGGAAAGAAGCGAAAGTGGTAGTTTATAAGAGCGAGCGCTTGATGTATGAGTGATCAGGACAAGTTAAAAGTGTAGAAAATAATGAAACAGTTACTTCTGAACTAGCAGACTCACAAGCCCATTTAAGCCCAAAGGTGTCTTGTGGCAAAGTAACTGGAGAAAGTTGCGAAATTGGTAAGTTATATGAGCGAGAATTGAAACATGATTGATCATGACAAGTAAAAATGTATAAAGTATGAAGCAGTTACTTCTGAACTAGCAGACTCACAAACCCATTTAAGTCCAAAGGTGCCTTGTGGCAAAGTAACTAGCGAAAGAAGCGAAAGTGGTAGTTTATAAGAGCGAGCGCTTGATGTATGAGTGATCAGGACAAGTTAAAAGTGTAGAAAATAATGAAACAGTTACTTCTGAACTAGCAGACTCACAAGCCCATTTAAGCCCAAAGGTGTCTTGTGGCAAAGGAACTGGTGAAAGTTGCGAAAGTAATAACTTATATAGGGTAAGAATTAAAGCATGATTGATCATGACAAGTAAAAGTGTATAAAGTATGAAGCAGTTACTTCTGAACTAGCAGACTCACAAGTCCATTTAAGCAAAAAGGTGTCTTGTGTCAAAGTAACTGGTGAAAATTGCGAAAGTGGTAATTTATATACAACGAGAATTGATGCATGATTGATCGTGGCAAATAAAAGTGTATAAAGTATGAAGTAGTTACTTCTGAACTAGCAGACTCTCAAGCCCATTTAAACCAAAAGGTGTCTTGTGGCAAGGTAACTGTTGAAAGAAGCGAAAGTTGCAGTTCATATAGAGCGAGAGCTTGATACATGAATGACCATGACACGAAAAAGTGTAAAAAATTATAAAACAGTTGCTTTTGAACTAGTAGACTCACAAGCCCATTTAAGCCAAAAGGTGTCTTGTGGCAAAGTAACTGATGAGAAAAGCGAAAGGGGTAGTTTATATAAAGCGAGAGTGTGATGCATGAGGGATCATGACAAGTAGAAGTGTAAAAAACTATGAAACAGTTACATGTGAACTAGTTTACTAACAAGCCCATTCAAGCCAAAAGGTGCCTTGTGGCAATGTAACTGGTAAAAGTTGCAAAAGTGGTCACCTATATAGGGCGAGAATAGAAGCATAATTGATCATAACAAGTAAAAGTGTATAAAGTATGAAGCAGTTACTTCTGAACTAGCAGACTCGCAAACCCATTTAAGCCCAAAGGTGTCTTGTGGCAAAGTATCTGGTGAAAGAAGCAAAAGTTGTAGTTTATAAATAGCGAGAGCTTGTTACATGAGTGACCATGACAGTAAAGAGTGTAAGAAATTATAAAACAGTTGCATTTGGACAAGTAGACTCACAGGCCCAATTAAGCCAAAAGGTGTATTGTGGCAAAGTAACTAGCGAAAGAAGCGAAAGTTGTAGTTTATAAGAGCGAGCGCTTGATGTATGAGTGATCATGACAAGTAGAAGTGTAAAAAACTATGAAACAGTTACTTGTGAACTAGTATACTAACAAGCCCATTTAAGCCAAAAGGTGCCTTGCGGCAATGTAACTGGTAAAAGTTGCGAAAGTGGTAACCTATATAGAGCGAGAATAGAAGCATAATTGATCATAACAAATAAAAGTGTATAAAGTATGAAGCAGGTACTTCAGAACTAGCAGACTCACAAGCCCATTTAAACCAAAAAGTGTCTTGTGGCAAAATAACTGGTGAAAGAAGCAAAAGTTGTAGTTTATCTAGAGCGAGAGCTTGATACATGAGTGACCATGACAGGAAAAAATGTAAGAAATTATAAAACAGTTGTTATTGAACCAGCAGACTCACAAGCCCATTTATGCCAAAAGGTGCCTTGTGGCAAAGTAACTAGCAAAAGAAGCGGAAGTGGCAGTTTATAATAGCGAGCGCATGATGTATGAGTGATCAGGACAAGCTAAAGGTGTAAAAAATAATGAAACAGTTACTTCTGAACTAGAAGACTAACAAGCCCATTTAAGCTCAAAGGTGTCTTGTGGCAAAGTAACTGGTTAAAGTTGAGAAAGTGGTAATTTATATAGCGCGACGATTGAAACATGATTGAGTATGACAAGTAAAAATGTATA
The DNA here is from genome assembly GCA_036346225.1 of Platerodrilus igneus. Lineage (NCBI taxonomy): Eukaryota > Metazoa > Arthropoda > Insecta > Coleoptera > Lycidae > Platerodrilus > Platerodrilus igneus. The sequence goes on along the minus strand of JARFIW010001278.1, from coordinate 1,733,059 downwards.
AAGTATGAAACAGTTACTTCTGAACTAGCAGACTTACAAGCCCATTTAAGCCCAAAGATGTCTCGTGGTAAAGTAACTGGTGAAAGAAGCAAAAGTTGTAGTTTATATAGAGCGAGAGCTTGATACACGAGTGACCATGACAGGAATAAGTGTAAGAAATTATAAAACAGTTGCTTTTGAATAAATAGAATGACAAGCCCAATTAAGCCAAAAGGTGTCTTGTGGCAAAGTAACTAGCGAAAGAAGCGAAAGTGGTAGTTTATAAGAGCGAGCGCTTGATGTATGAGTGATGAGGACAAGTTAAAAGTGTAGAAAATAATGAAACAGTGACTTCTGAACTAGCAGACTCACAAGCCCATTTAGGCCCAAAGGTGTCTTGTGGCGAAGTAACTGGTTAAAGTTGAGAAAGTGGTAATTTATATAGAGCGAAGATTGAAACATGATTGATCATGACAAATAAAAGTGTATAAAGTATGAAGCAGTTACTTCAGAACTAGCAGACTCACAAGCCCATTTAAGCCAAAAAGTGTTTTGAGGCAAAGTAACTGGTGAAAAAAGCAAAAGTTGTAGTTTATATAGAATGAGTGCTTGATACATGAGTGACCATGACAGGAAAAAGTGTAAGAAATTATAAAACAGTTGCTTTTGAACTAGTAGACTCACAAGCCCATTTAAGCCAAAAGGTGTCTTGTGGCAAAGTAACTAGCGAAAGAAGCGAAGGTGGTAGTTTAAAAGAACGAGCGCTTGATGTATGAGTGATCAGGACAAGTTAAAAGTGTAAAGAATAATGAATCAGTTACTTCTGCACTAGCAGACTCAGAAGTCCATTTAAGCCCAAAGGTGTCTTGTGGCAAAGTAACTGGTGAAACTTGCGAAAGTAATAACTTATATAGAGCGAGAGTTAAGGCATGATTGATCATGACAAGTAAAAGTGTATAAAGTATGAAGCAGTTACTTCTGAACTAGCAGACTCGCAAGTCCATTTAAGCAAAAAGGTGTCTTGTGTCAAAGTAACTGGTGAAAACAGCGAAAGTGGTAATTTATATACAACGAGAATTGATGCATGATTGATCTTGGCAAATAAAAGTGTATAAAGTATGAAGTAGTTACTTCTGAACTTGCAGACTCTAAAGCCCATTTGAACCAAAAGGTGTCTTGTGGCAAGGTAACTGTTGAAAGAAGCGAAAGTTGCAGTTCATATAGAGCGAGAGCTTGATACATGAATGACCATGACACGAAAAAGTGTAAAAAATTATAAAACAGTTGCTTTTGAACTACTAGACTCACAAGCCCATTTAAGCCAAAAGGTGTCTTGTGGCAAAGTAACTGATGAGAAAAGCGAAAGGGGTAGTTTATATAAAGCGAGAGTGTGATGCATGAGTGATCATGACAAGTAGAAGTGTAAAAAACTATGAAACATTTACTTGTGAACTAGTATACTAACAAGCCCATTTAAGCCAAAAGGTGCCTTGTGGCAATGTAACTGGTAAAAGTTGCGAAAGTGGTCTCCTATATAAAGCGAGAATAGAAGCATAATTGATCATAACAAGTAAAAGTGTATAAAGTATGAAGCAGTTACTTCAGAACTAGCAGACTCGCAAACCCATTTAAGCCCAAAGGTGTCTTGTGGCAAAGTATCTGGTGAAAGAAGCAAAAGTTGTAGTTTATAAATAGCGAGAGCTTGATACATGAGTGACCATGACAGTAAAGAGTGTAAGAAATTATAAAACAGTTGCATTTGGACAAGTAAACTCACAAGCCCAATTAAGCCAAAAGGTGTATTGTGGCAAAGTAACTGGTGAAAATTGCGAAAGTGGTAATTTATATACAACGAGAATTGATACATGATTGATCGTGGCAAATAAAAGTGTATAAAGTATGAAGTAGTTACTTCTGAACTAGCAGACTCTCAAGCCCATTTAAACCAAAAGGTGTTTTATGGCAAGGTAACTGTTGAAAGAAGCGAAAGTTGCAGTTCATATAGAGCGAGAGCTTGATACATGAGTGACCATGACACGAAAAAGTGTAAAAAATTATAAAACAGTTGCTTTTGAACTACTAGACTCACAAGCCCATTTAAGCCAAAATATGTCTTGTGGCAAAGTAACTGATGAGAAAAGCGAAAGGGGTAGTTTATATAAAGCGAGAGTGTGATGCATGAGTGATCATGACAAGTAGAAGTGTAAAAACTATGAAACAGTTACTTGTGAACTAGTATACTAACAAGCCCATTTAAGCCAAAAGGTGCCTTGTGGCAATGTAACTGGTAAAAGTTGCGAAAGTGGTCAACTATATAGAGCGAGAATAGAAGCATAATTGATCATAACAAGTAAAGGTGTATAAAGTATGAAGCAGTTACTTCAGAACTAGCAGACTCGCAAACCCATTTAAGCCCAAAAGTGTCTTGTGGCAAAGTATCTGGTGAAAGAAGCAAAAGTTGTAGTTTATAAATAGCGAGAGCTTGATACATGAGTGACCATGACAGTAAAGAGTGTAAGAAATTATAAAACAGTTGCATTTGGACAAGTAGACTCATAAGCCCAATTAAGCCAAAAGGTGTATTGTGGCAAAGTAACTAGCGAAAGTGGTAGTTTATAAGAGCGAGAGTGTGATGTATGAGTGATCATGACAAGTAGAAGTGTAAAAAACTATGAAACAGTTACTTGTGAACTAGTATACTAACAAGCCCATTTAAGCCAAAAGGTGCCTTGTGGCAATGTAACTGGTAAAAGTTGCGAAAGTGGTCAACTATATAGAGCGAGAATAGAAGCATAATTGATCATAACAAGTAAAGGTGTATAAAGTATGAAGCAGTTACTTCAGAACTAGCAGACTCGCAAACCCATTTAAGCCCAAAAGTGTCTTGTGGCAAAGTATCTGGTGAAAGAAGCAAAAGTTGTAGTTTATAAATAGCGAGAGCTTGATACATGAGTGACCATGACAGTAAAGAGTGTAAGAAATTATAAAACAGTTGCATTTGGACAAGTAGACTCACAAGCCCAATTAAGCCAAAAGGTGTATTGTGGCAAAGTAACTGGTGAAAATTGCGAAAGTGGTAATTTATATACAACGAGAATTGATACATGATTGATCGTGGCAAATAAAAGTGTATAAAGTATGAAGTAGTTACTTCTGAACTAGCAGACTCTCAAGCCCATTTAAACCAAAAGGTGTTTTATGGCAAGGTAACTGTTGAAAGAAGCGAAAGTTGCAGTTCATATAGAGCGAGAGCTTGATACATGAGTGACCATGACACGAAAAAGTGTAAAAAATTATAAAACAGTTGCTTTTGAACTACTAGACTCACAAGCCCATTTAAGCCAAAATATGTCTTGTGGCAAAGTAACTGATGAGAAAAGCGAAAGGGGTAGTTTATATAAAACGAGAGTGTGATGCATGAGTGATCATGACAAGTAGAAGTGTAAAAACTATGAAACAGTTACTTGTGAACTAGTATACTAACAAGCCCATTTAAGCCAAAAGGTGCCTTGTGGCAATGTAACTGGTAAAAGTTGCGAAAGTGGTCAACTATATAGAGCGAGAATAGAAGCATAATTGATCATAACAAGTAAAGGTGTATAAAGTATGAAGCAGTTACTTCAGAACTAGCAGACTGCAAACCCATTTAAGCCCAAAAGTGTCTTGTGGCAAAGTATCTGGTGAAAGAAGCAAAGTTGTAGTTTATAAATAGCGAGAGCTTGATACATGAGTGACCATGACAGTAAAGAGTGTAAGAAATTATAAAACAGTTGCATTTGGACAAGTAGACTCATAAGCCCAATTAAGCCAAAAGGTGTATTGTGGCAAAGTAACTAGCGAAAGTGGTAGTTTATAAGAGCGAGAGTGTGATGTATGAGTGATCATGACAAGTAGAAGTGTAAAAAACTATGAAACAGTTACTTGTGAACTAGTATACTAACAAGCCTATTTAAGCCAAAAGGTGCCTTGTGGCAATGTAACTGGTAAAAGTTGCGAAAGTGGTAACCTATATAGAGCGAGAATAGAAGCATAATTGATCATAACAAGTAAAAGTGTATAAAGTATGAAGCAGGTACTTCAGAACTAGCAGACTCACAAGCCCATTTAAACCAAAAAGTGTCTTGTGGCAAAGTAACTGGTGAAAGAAGCAAAAGTTGTAGTTTATCTAGAGCGAAAGCTTGATACATAAGTGACCATGACAGGAAAAAATGTAAGAAATTATAAAACAGTTGTTATTGAACTAGTAGACTCACAAACCCATTTATGCCAAAAGGTGCCTTTTGGCAAAGTAACTAGCAAAAGAAGCGGAAGTGGTAGTTTATAATAGCGAGCCCATGATGTATGAATGATCAGGACAAGTTAAAGGTGTAAAAAATAATGAAACAGTTACTTCTGAACTAGAAGACTCACAAGCCCATTTAAGCTCAAAGGTGTCTTGTGGCAAAGTAACTGGTTAAAGTTGAGAAAGTGGTAATTTATATAGAGCGAGCATTGAAACATGATTGAGTATGACAAGTAAAAATGTATAAAGTATGAAACAGTTACTTCTGAACTAGCAGACTCACAAGCCCATTTAAGCCCAAAGATGTCTCGTGGTAAAGTAACTGGTGAAAGAAGCAAAAGTTGTAGTTTATATACATCGAGAGCTTGATACACGAGTGACCATGACAGGAATAAGTGTAAGAAATTATAAAACAGTTGCTTTTGAACAAGTAGAATCACAAGCCCAATTAAGCCAAAAGGTGTCTTGTGGCAAAGTAACTAGCGAAAGAAGCAAAAGTGGTAGTTTATAAGAGCGAGCGCTTGATGTATGAGTGATGAGGACAAGTTAAAAGTGTAGAAAATAATGAAACAGGTACTTCTGAACTAGCAGACTCACAAGCCCATTTAAGCCCAAGGGTGTCTTGTGGCGAAGTAGCTGGTTAAAGTTGAGAAAGTGGTAATTTATATAGAGCCAAGATTGAAACATGATTGATCATGACAAGTAAAAGTGTATAAAGTATGAAGCAGTTACTTCTGAACTAGCAGACTCACAAGTCCATTTAAGCAAAAAGGTGTCTTGTGTCAAAGTAACTGGTGAAAATTGCGAAAGTGGTAATTTGTATACAGCGAAAATTGATGCATGATTGATCATGACAAATAAAAGTGTATAAAGTATGAAGCAGTTACTTCAGAACTAGCAGACTCACAAGCCCATTTAAGCCAAAAAGTGTTTTGTGGCAAAGTAACTGGTGAAAAAAGCAAAAGTTGTAGTTTATATAGAATGAGTGCTTGATACATGAGTGACCATGACAGGAAAAAGTGTAAGAAATTATAAAACAGTTGCTTTTGAACTAGTAGACTCACAAGCCCATTTAATCCAAAAGGTGTCTTGTGGCAAAGTAACTAGCGAAAGAAGCGAAGGTGGTAGTTTATAAGAGCGAGCGCTTGATGTATGAGTGATCAGGACAAGTTAAAAGTGTAAAGAGTAATGAATCAGTTACTTCTGCACTAGCAGACTCACAAGCCCATTTAAGCCCAACGGTGTCTTGTGGCAAAGTAACTGGTGAAACTTGCGAAAGTAATAACTTATATAGAGCGAGAGTTAAGGCATGATTGATCATGACAAGTAAAAGTGTATAAAGTATGAAGCAGTTACTTCAGAACTAGCAGACTCACAAGCCCATTTAAACCCATATGTGTCTTGTGGCAAAGTAACTAGCGAAAGAAGCGAAAGTTCTAGTTTATAAGAGCGAGCGCTTGATGTATGAGTGATCAGGACAAGTTAAAAGTGTAAAAAATAATGAAACAGTTACTTCTAAACTAGCAGACTCACAAGCCCAAAGATGTCTCGTGGTAAAGTAACTGGTGAAAGAAGCAAAAGTTGTAGTTTATATAGAGCGAGAACTTGATACACGAGTGACCATGACAGGAATAAGTGTAAGAAATTATAAAACAGTTGCTTTTGAACAAGTAGAGTCACAAGCCCAATTAAGCCAAAAGGTGTCTTGTGGAAAAGTAACTAGCGAAAGAAGCGAAAGAGGTAGTTTATAAGAGCGAGCGCTTGATGTATGAGTGATGAGGACAAGTTAAAAGTGTAGAAAATAATAAAACAGTTACTTCTGAACTAGCAGACTCACAAGGCCGTTTAAGCAAAAAGGTGTCTTGTGGCAAAGTAATTGGTTAAAGTAGAGAAAGTGATAATTTATATAGAGCGAGAGTTGAAGCATGATTGAGTATAACAAGTAAAAATGTATAAAGTATGAAGCAGTTACTTCTGAACTAGCAGACTCACAAGCCCATTTAAGCCCAAAGGTGTCTTGTGATAAAGTAACTAGCGAAAGAAGCGAAAGTGGTAGTTTATATTAGCGAGCGCTTGATGTATGAGTGATCAGGACAAGTTAAAAGTGTAGAAAATAATGAAACAGTTACTTCTGAACTAGCAGACTCACAAGCCCATTTAAGCCCAAAGGTGTCTTGTGGCAAAGTAACTGGTGAAAGAAGCAAATGTTGTAGTTTATATAGAGCGAGAGCTTGAAACATGAGTGACCATGACAGTAAAAAGTGTAAGAAATTATTAAACAGTTGCTTTTGAACAAGTAGACTCACAAGCCCAATTAAGCACAGTTTAAACATGCAAGTTTTAAAATGTAGTACTTAACCTAAAATTTTCAAATGTTGAAAATTCTGCAATACTATTCACTTTAAAGAACTCCGCGATTTACACAGATATAATCAAAATGTGCTTTCAGTGTCACCCTCCCCCGCATTTATGCACATACAGAAAAGATAAGTATAATTTGTCTTCACACTCACCCAATTTAAATCAAATTGTTAAACTGTTTATTGCGAGTAATTAATTAGCATTGTAGGAAAGTACTTTAAAATTTATAACTAATAGGTTAGACGTTATTTAGTAAAGAATGCACTGGTAACGATTCAATGGTCGTTTAATTTAGAAACGCCTTATGCGGTTAAACGTAATTATGTTGATTCGTGCAAGTTCATAACGTTCATTATAGCTCTATAATAATATATACAGAAAATACGTCTTAATATTGTTGCTGGAAATTGAACTACATTTAAAATCGATTATAGATCTACTCTCTAACTAGAACGATGCAGAATTGGATATATAATAACCTTTGGTTTAATTATATGCATGGTTGTACTGAATACGAAAATTTCTACAATCCAAGATATTAATAAATATTTTTGTCGTTTTACTCTATTATTGAGTTAAATCTAAATATAAATGCTAAAAGAAGGGATAATTAAAATGATTTTAATAAATTTGATGGAATAAAATTGAAACACAATATGTTTATCAGATATGGTAATGGCAAGCGTGTAGATGACCGCCATAATCCTTTTGTAAATCCCAATATAATTTGATAGGTTACACGACGGAGTTATATTAAAAACACTGCTAAGAGTAACTGTTGGTAAAAATTCTAAAGATGGCGGTGGTGACTAGAGAAATGGTCAGATTTAAAAAATAATTCTTTCAGATTCGCGTAGCTGAGGAAAAAGCAATATTAATTGTTATTTTACACCACGGAGTTATATTAAAAACACCGCCTTGAGTACCTTTTGGTAAAAATTCTAAAAATTGTGGTGGTGGCTAGAGGAATAGTCTGATTTAGAAAATTGTTTTAGATTCGGGTATCTGAGCAAAAGCAATATTAATTGATATCTTACACGACGGAGTTATATTAAAAATATCGCTACCAGTAACTTTTCTTAAAATTTCTAAAAATTGCGGTGGTAACTAGAGGGATGGTTCGATTTAAAAAATTCTTTCAGATTCGAGTAGCTGATAAAAATGCAATATTAATTAATATTTTACACGACGGAGTTATACTAAAATTATCGCTATGAGTAACTGTTGAAAAAATTCTAAAAATGACGGTTTTGGCTAGAAGAATGGTCCGATTAAAAAAATTCTTTCAGATTCGGGTACCTGAAAAAAAGCAATATTAATTGATATTGCTAAGATTAACTGTTTATAGAAATTCTAAAAATGGCGGTGGTGACTAGAGGGATGGTCCGATTTAAAAAATTCTTGCAGAATCAGGTACCTGAAAAAAGCAATATTAATTGATAACTTGCACGACGGAGTTATATTAAAAATATCGCTAAGAGTAACTTGATGAAAATTCTAAAAATGGCAGTTGTGGCTAGAGGGGTGGTTCGATTTATAACATTCTTTCAGATTTAGGTACCTAAGAAAGAGCAATGTTAAATGATATCTTACACGACGGAGTTATATTAAAAATATCGCTAAGAGTAACTGTTGGTAGGTAAAATTTTTTAAAAATGGCCGTGGTGGATAGAGGTATGGTTCGATTAAAAAAATTCTTTTGGATTCGGATAGCTGAGGAAAAAGCAATATTAATGGACACCATGCACGGCGGGTTTATATTAAAAATATTGCTTAGAGCACCTTTTGATGAAAATTCTAAAAATGGTGATGGTCCGGTCCGATTTAAATTTTTTTTTAGATTCGAGTAGCTGATAAAAAAGCAATATTAATTGATATCTTACCCGGTGGGTTTATATTAAAAATATCGCTAAGAGTGGTGGCTAGGGGTCTGGTCTATTAAAATAATTCCTTCAAATTCGGGTAGCTGAGAAAATTTAAATATAGTTTGATAGGTTACACAATATATTTATTCCAAAAGACAGAGAACTGCTGTTTAGAAATTGATAAAAGATGAACACTGTGTGGTTTGGTAAAGGGTTACTTTTTAATTCAGTAAGGAATGTTCCGATTTGAAAAATTATAACACAGAATGGTTGTTCGAAGAAAACTTTTATCAAGAGAAGCCCCCATAAGGAAAATCCGATATAATAAATCCATAAAGAGGATCCGCTATAGTAATCCTCAGAAGGAGGATCCGGAGAATCAGCTGTGAGAATCCCATAAGGAGGATCTGCACCGAACTGGTGTCATCCTCTACTGAGAGTGTTTCTGTAATATCATTTTTTAACATGTATTATACGATAGTAAGGGAGTGTTTTCATATATACTTATCGAATTAAATTGCGCTTTTTGATTAAGAGGTCAAAATCAAATTGTTTCTGTATAACTGTAATATGTATCCGCATTTAATGTAAAGAATTATTCCAGTGATTAATATAAATACAACTATGTTGTTTAATGGTGTTAAAAGTTACCCATAAATTTGTTAATGCACCTTTTGTAAAATATTTTCAAGCTTATTTTGTGTACAAACTTAGTGGAATCGGTAATGATAATTTATAAGGATCTTTTTATTCGAGAGTTTATAATAATAACAGAATTATCACAATTACCATAAAACTGAAACATTCTTATATTTCTAATAATTAAGTTGTCTTATATATCTAAGGAACAGCTAAAACATGTATATCAGAATATGTCTTTGTTAGTATTGCGGACAAAGAATACATAAACTAAACGTGTAAAAGTGAGTTTAGTGTTATACAAATTAAAAAGCCAGCAGCGTTGTCATTCTATTCCTTCTAGAGAAGAGACTGCACTTCTAGTATTGTATTGTATTGTTTGAAATTATTGGTTGCACCTATGGTTTTATTATGTATAGATTGAGTGTTTTAATTCTAGTATTCAATTTGTAGCTGTATATTATATATTTGCAAGTGTAATCAATTAGTAAAGCTATTTTAAAGGCGGCATTATCAATATTTACTAATTCCTAAAGTTTTTGCAGTGGAAATTGCATTGTCAACGTTGCGTTATTAAAGATTGACTTTAAAAGCCATATTACTTCATATACAGAATTCCGATGACGCCTTGACGACGAGAGCCATCTCTTATGGTTAGGACAGTATATAACAATATTAGTAACAATAACAAATACTTACTCGTTAAAATTCAAATGGTCCTCTTATGTAATTTTTCCTAAATACGCAGATTGAATAAATCTAATCGAAGAATGCCGAAATATATCCGCACGTTTGTTCTTACCTATATTTCAAATTCCATCTATTTTTAAAGATCACATCCGACAAATCGAGTAAAAGCTATATAGGAGTGTTACAAAAAATGTTAGTTAATGCAATCTCCCGATAAGAACACAACAAATACACTGTTCTTAGCACACTATGAATGAAACGCTAATGAAGAGCGTATAGTACGTATCAATTACACCATCATACTGAAGTTTTTTAAACTGCCTCGTTCTGTACAGTATAATTTTAAGTTACCCGATCACTACCGTCTTGATTAATTAGTCAATTAATATTTCAAGCCTAGATATTTTCATAACAGTAAATGTGAATGACTTTTCTAACACAAAATCAGGGGCTTTTTAACTAGGCGTTCAATAACTTTAATGGTCGTTGCTAGTAACACATGCGCACACGGGCGCTTACTTAACCTTCAAGATTTTTTTAATAAGAATTGACGAATGAGTTCAAAGAAAAGTTTCACAACTTATGCAAAAGTTAAAATATTTATGCTTGAAAATTTAACTTAATACCGCATACAGGAACTTGTTCCTCACTAAAGACCCCGCTAAGTCGGTTAAACCTATAGTTAAACCTCAGTTACGAAGAGTTACATCCATTAGCGTTCTGTAGTTTGAACATATTTAATTGTAAGTAACGAGAGACATTTAAACTATATTCTCATGTTGTAAGTCTTGCACGCTCATTAGCGTAGTTTACAAATAGGCTTGTTTGTTTAAGTCTCCTGCATTTTTTTCTATATATCATATTACAGTGTTCGTTCAGTTATCCATTGCAGAATGTTTAGTATTGAATATGTTTAGCTTTCTGTTAGTATTCATTCTATATTTAGACGTATTACACATCGTCCTTAAGAATGCGCAGGGTGCAAGAAACACCGCTTCAGGGTAGGTAAAGTGGTTGTTGATGAATTATAAGTCAGTCTGAAAGGGTACGTGAAGTACACTAAGCTATGCTATGTAAATATGTTTCTCGGTTTAATAAATTAATAATTAATGGAAAGTATTGGGCTTTCATTTAATAAAAATTATGTGAACCAAAAAGCTAGAGTATTGGATTTTACACAGGAGTACGGATCAATCTCAAGTTCGTCTAAATTTTTATCTTTTGAAATACGGCATGTTTCTGTTCATTTCTTTCTATTGTTAATTACGAAATAAACACCGCATAAACGGATTCTATCCTTGATTAATCCTTACACGCCCAATACAAAATCCACGCTGAGTATTGCACCTGTGAATAAAAGGTAAACTGTAACTGTAATCTTGAGGTACTTGTGATTCGTGTCCTCGTCTGTTGGTTCGAATTGCTGAACCCTGCACCATAAAACAGCGCAAAGTTGCTCATCCTAGGATAGCCCCATTGTTATTAACGTACTTATAAAAAATAGCGTAATGGTAGTAACATTTGTACGATTCAGCTCAGACTATAGTCTCCTGAGGAGTTTTAGAAGAAAATAAAATCTACTAAAACAGCAGTAGTAGGAATGGGGGATCCAAGCGCAGCGCCGCCGCCGCCGCCGTTAATCGCTTTTTAATGGGTTTTCTCATTAAAAACCCATTAACACTAATCGCTTTTTAATGGGAAAACTCATTAACGATGTTATCACTTTTCATTACGTCAGACCCACCTTAGGGGATCCATCACTCGGAGTGTTTTTTCTTAGGGTATAAGTACATAAGTTTCATCTAGAATTTTCTGGGGAATTCGAATCTGCTGGAATTGTTTAAATCAAACCAACCTTACAAAGCTTTCTGCGGAATCATTTTAAGAAACCTAATAAAACGCATAGACTGTGTGTAGAAATTTATTAACTGTAATATTTACAACTGATGCGTGTTGTTAAGCAACCAACATTTTACAGATTACAAAGACAGCAAAATATTAGCAGTCCAGTGAACACCACGGAGAGGTCACACGCACACTTCATTCACATGGATAGAAAAGAGAAGGATTTGGAAAACGGGTAGGTAAGGGAAAGAGCTTAAAAGTTATAAAATCTTAAAACTACTATATACAAAAAACTTAAATAATGTGCAACTTAAAACTATGTAAAAAAATTGTCTATTTCACGGTGCCCCCAAGCGTACATAATTATTCAGGTACAGTTTTCTGTTTTCGTGGGTGATCTGTTAATTGGATCCGAACCCTAATTTCCCGAGTAATCTAACCCCGTTTGAATTTTTAAAATCGGAATATTCCTAATATATACCAGAAACTTGCATGCTTTGGAAATAAAAATTTTGAATAATTAAAAGTTGAAAACACAAACATTTTACTTTAAACCGAAATTACCAACAACCGAAAAAATTTCAATACTTGTTTAACGATAATGTACAAATGGGAAAAACAATTGATTTCATTCGATGTTATCATTTTTCCTTACGTCACATCTATCATTACCACGATAGCGCCACCGCTACCTAAATGCTTGCAACCCACAATACACATATAACTTAGGTAGGACAACCCACAAGGCACGGACAGCGCCTCTCAGTACCTAAACGTTTGCAACCCAACATACACGCACACTATGTCACAAGCGCCAAGCTAATCACTTTCATACTGGGTAATCTGTTAATTGGACAGTTAATTAGTGTTTAAAATCTAATTTGTTTTAAATACCGGCAAGCTCGAAATTTAAAACAAATTATAGAATGCGTATTTCCATGTATTAACTAGAATTGTGAAAGGTATTTTCACAATTAATAGTCAGACGTCATTGACAAAACAATGCAAGAAATCATACATTTTACTGTTATTAAATTAATGATTTACTATCAAAAACCACTTATAAGCTAATTTTAATGTTGTCTAATGACACAGCTATAATTACTAATACGAGGTTAGTATTGTAAATACTTTGGAAGTAAAACTCGAATATTCCTACAAGATGAGTAGTGTGGTAAGGCCGGTCTGACTTCAAAACGGTGTACGCGTATGTTTTTCCATGTAACATACGCGTGCACCGTTTTGAATCCAGACCGGTTTTATATACTTTAAATGTAAAATACGTGTGGACACGTTTTGAAGTCAGACTGGCTTTATATTACTTTCAATGGAACATACGTATGTGACTTCAAAACACACGTATGCTACGTTGAAAAATGTAAGTGCAGAGAAAATGTGGAGCTGTTTTGAATTCGGTTTTCTAGCGAGAAGTTATAAAGTAGGTCAGATGCAAAATATCGCATTCAAGTCAATTGTGTTTAATTAAAGTGGATTCTGATTTATGTTTATTACTTTTGTTTAGAGGCTGCAAATACACATAGGCCGGTACGCGAGTTATGTATCCCCCAATTACATATATATATATATATTGATATATTGAATCTAATAGGAATTATTAGAAATTATTAAGTAAAAGTATAAGTTCAATGCAACATTGTAACACAAGGATAACCCAGAGAGGTTATCAACAGTTCATGTGAACGGACATGCAACTTTGCATCCGTGAGGGCAGTGATACTGCAGGTGGCAGGTCACAGGCGGTCAACAGACCGCAATTACTTAGAATTAAGTTGTTACATTGTAATAAAGTGTACAATTAAAGAGAAACGCAGACATGAGATCTGCAAGTTCTCACAGCCGTGTGAGGGGCAGGTTATTATAAAAGGCCCGGGAGCTCAATGCAGTCAGTCTTCAAACTCTATACTTCGTTGTTTGAGCTACTCACCAGTACAATTAATTATTTTTTTATTAAAGTTATTATGAACCAGCTATTCCAAATTTCTTGTAATTTCTGTTTAACTTATTAAATAAAAAATTGTTAAAGTATCGACGTTTTTTAAAAAACCAGCTCCAAAGGCCCGAACTTTAACTGGCGCAGTCGTAACGGATGTCAAAAGGGCACTGAAAATCCAAAAATCGGAAGATTGGTGACCAAGAATTTTAATTCGAAATTTTGGCAGAACCCAAACCAAGTTGGAGGAAGAACAAAAATCGTCTAAATCCAGCAACAAACCAAGTTGGACAAAGAACAAAAATCGTCTAAGGCCAACAAACAAACCAAGGTGGACAAGATACAGAATCGATCGAACCCACCAAAGAAACAGATGAAATTAATGTAAGTTCATTTCCATAATTCTTTTTTAACCAAAAACTATAATTGATATATGCTAGTATTATTTTATTATTATTGTTTTATGAATTTATTTTATGAATATTTTTTTTTGAAAATAGTTCAAAGAGAATTATTTTCAAAACGAGAAAGTATTAACTTATGAGACGAATGTTAAAGAGATATTTTTTTTCTTTAAAAAGCAAATGAAACTTGAATTTTAAAAGAGATTTTCTTTTAAAGTAAATAAGAATTAAATTTAAAAAGAGATTCTTACCAAAATTATTAAAAACAAACTCAAAATAATCCAAAAATGAACAGGCGCACATTCACTAACACCAAAATAAGAAACATTAACTACCGCGATTCAAACCACGCTATAAACCGGTAAACTAACGCATTTAATTTCAAAGCTAATTCGAACAAACAGTACGGAACGATTATTAAAACCATTGCCTTATAAAATTATAGCAAAACACTCTGCTACAGTAACCTAAAACCACCTAAAATAAGCGAAATACGCGAAGAAAACAAAGCTCGCATCCTTTATTATACAATTAAAACTCAGAGAAAATCGCTTTCAGTATAACTTCAACAACGCAAAATCATTATTACCTTAAAGAAATAACTTTCAACTTTCAGTACTAAAGCAATTTGCATCATAAGTATTAAATCCATCACGGAATAAATAAAGCAACGCAGTTTTTGTATTTAATACCTACAAGTAATTAATCCATGAAAGCGCATGAAAATCACACCACAAAGAGCTATAAATAAATTGCAGCACAAACACGGTATAAAATCTAAACGTCTTTCAATTAATTAATCAGCATTTATAAAGTGCAGTAAAACGGTCATCATAAGAAGCTTTAATTAAAACGCTGAAAACTAACATAACGGAGAGTTCAATTACAAGTCGTGAACACCGAGGTATTTAAAAATAACTCTAGACGTAACACTTTTCGCAAAGCATTAGCAAGTAAATTAGTAATTCCTATAAATTGAAATAACACCGGTAAGTGCAATTACCTCAACGTACGTGACAAAGTAACAAAGATTACATCCTTTAGTATTCAATTTCAACAATAAGGTGCAGACGTAATTAACCTCAGGTCATAATTACGCAACTCAGTAAAACCCACGGAAAGATTATTAGTTACGAGTTAACAGAACTAAAACAACGCTAAACGAGAATAAATCCATCCATTTAAGATTCCTTAAGAAGCAGGAACTCGAGACAAATTAAAAGCTGCATAAAAACAATTAATCCAAGACTACGGTAATAAATTCAACATTATTGAATACAGATCTCACAAGTACACCACCGCACTGTGTAATTAAATATAAATAACAACGACTACGATTTTAAAAAATAACTCGACGCAATCTAAACTTAAAATTAATAAATCAAAACCAAAATTAATACTACAAGTACGAAATTAATCTCAATTTTTACCAAATTTTTATCCACCCAATCCAAACTGAAAATTAACAAATCCGGACCAAAAATAACGCTGAAAAATAGCATAATAAGTCTCAACCTCTACAAAATTTGAAATTACCTAATCTAATTGAAAAATTAATAAAACCAAAGCAAAGTTAACATCACAAATAGCAAAACCAACCCCAATTTTTACAAAATTCGAAATTACTTAATCCAAAAGAAAAATTAATACATCCAAAGCATAATTAACGTTACAAATAGAAAATCAACCCCAATTTTTACAAAATTTGAAATTTCACAACCCAAACGGAAAATTAGTAAATCCGAAGCGAAAAAGTAACAATACAAATAGCGAAATAAACCTCAATTCAAAAAAAAAATTTTTTTTAAATTTCCCAAAAATCGAAAACAACCCTTAACCAACATGAGTAACACAGATTTGCGTCTCTATTTAGAGACAATACAGACATTTGATGGCACGCAGGCCCATCTCTCAAATTTCATTGGAGCATGCGAAATGTTCCTAAAAACCTTCTACAAACCCGGAGATGACCAAAGAAATTCATTGCTTATACGCTTGGTAATAAGTAAGCTAGCCGGAAGGGCACTAACCTTAATCGCCAGTAGGGACGATTTACAGGAATGGGAACAGTTTAAACAACTACTAATTGCATATTTTGGGGACCAACGTAATATAAAGTGCCTGGTACGAGACCTAATAAACCTTAGAATGGAACACAATCAATCCCCCTACCAATTCGGAATGAAATGCCAAGACGTGAGAAGTTTAATTTTAACAAAATTAAAAATCGAAGAACCCGATCAAAACGTTAGACATTTAAAACCAAAAATGTATGACGAAATGGCACTAGACACATACATAAACGCTTTACCAGAACGACTATCGGATAAAATCAGATTTCAACAACCCCAAAATCTAGAAGAAGCTATGAGCCTAGTAATAGAAGAAGAAAACAATGTATTACCGCAACAGACTATACAACCCCAACGTGAATAAAAGTTATTCACCAATAAAAACTATACAAGCTACAAGACAAACAATCCCTCAACAAAAATTCACACCCTTTAACGCACAAACAAATCAACCGCGAAGTAACAACCCAAGTTTTAACAATACAAATTTTAATAATCAATATAAAAATTTTTCAAGACCAACATTCAACCCAACTTTTACGAAACCCGCATTCCAACCAAGATTTAATCAAAACTTAAACCAACCAAGACCAGCATTCAACGCAAACCCCAATAGAAATACACCAATGACTAATAATAATAACAATCCTAATAATTATTACAAACCAACGCCAATGGATACCTCATCTGGTAACACCAGACAAAATACAAAAATAACACATATCCGACCAAACCCTCATCAGAAACGTAATTTTACATCGGAAGAATTATTCCACCAAGAAATAGAAAAATTTGACAATGACCAGAATAATGACATTGAGACACCTACAAACAATGAATCAAACCATGTAGAAACTTATGAACGTGACGAACAATACGAAACTTACGAGGAGTACGATGACGAAAACTCGAACTCAAATTTTCAAATGGACCCATTCATAGACAACCAAACTTAATAAACTTAAATAACATAAATCACTTAGTATTACCATACATAGAAATACCCCACGCCAAATTCAAACTATTAATCGACACTGGATCATCAAAAACATTAATTAGCCCCAGAACCGTACAAAAACATTATTTAGATTATGTAGAAAGAGAACCATTTAAAATTAAAACAGCTCATCAAACAACACTACACCAATTGTAGCCAATATACCCTTACCGAGAACATTTAATGTTAAAATGAAACATAAATTTTGTGTATTCGAATTTAACGATAAATATGACGGATTAATCGGAATGGACCTTCTAAGAAAATTAGGAGCCAACATTGACATTAAAAATCGCTTATTAAGGACAAAATACGGAAAAACCCCAATTAAATTTCAAAACACACAAGTTGAACAAAAATACACTATAGAACCCAGAACGGAAAGAAAAATAAAAATCCCAGTAAAATCTAACAAAAATTTAGGAATAATAAATCATATGACATTTCAGCAAGGAGTAGAAACCCCAACCGCCTTAGTGCAAATAAAAGATAATTATGCAACCACAACAATATTAAATTCAAACGACTATCCCGTAGAATTATCACTGACAGACCCAATTAACGTAGAAGAACTAAATTTTAACGAAATGGAAATAGACGAAAATTTAGAAAATAATTACAACCCAATAGAACATGACGAAATGTTAAGAGAAAATTTAACTAACATCCGCTTTAACACCGATATCAATCAAGAAGAAGAAAGAGCAATTAAGAACTTATGTTTTGAATACCGCGACATATTCCATTGCGAAGGAATACCATTAACATTCACCAACACAGTAAAACATAATATCGAGTTAACAGACAATAAGCCAATTTTTACAAAAGCATATAGACTACCTCATGCAAGCCAAGAAGAAGCTGACAGACAAGTAGCAGACCTATTAGACCAAGACATAGTCCAGCACTCCAACTCACCATGGAGCAGCCCCGTGTTAATAGTACCTAAGAAATTAGACGCAACCGGAAAGAGAAAGTACAGAATGGTAATAGATTATAGAAAGTTAAATGAAAAAACAGTAGATGACAAATATCCACTACCAAATATTACCGAAATTTTAGACAAATTAGGCAAATGTCAATATTTTACAACATTAGACCTAGCATCAGGATACCATCAGGTAGAGATGGAAGAAAAAGACATATCAAAAACAGCCTTCAGCACACCTAGAGGACATTACGAGTACAAACGAATGCCATTTGGACTAAAGAACGCACCCGCTACTTTCCAGAGAGTCATGGACAATATACTACGAGGAATACACAATGAAAAATGCCTTGTATACATTGACGACATCATAGTTTATTCCACATCATTGGTAGAACACATAGAAAGATTGAAAGAAGTATTCGAAAGACTTAGACAAGCACATTTTAAAGTACAATTAGACAAAAGTATCATTTTTAGGACATGTAATAACACCCCAAGGAGTAATGCCAAATCCAGACAAGACAAATGCAGTTCTAAATTACCCATTGCCAAAAACAAACAAAGAAATTAAAGGATTTCTAGGACTTAGTGGTTACTACCGCAAATTCATTAAAGGTTACGCTCAGATAACCAAACCCCTGACAAATTGCTTAAAAAAGGGAAACAAAATTGAACACACCCCAGAATTTATTAAAGCCGTAGACAAAATTAAAAACATATTAACAAATCACCCTGTATTAGAATACCCAGACTTTACAAAACCATTTATACTGACGACAGACGCATCGAATGTAGCATTAGGCGCAGTATTGAGCCAAGGAAAAGTAGGTAGCGATTAACCTATCAGCTACGCATCCAGAACCCTAAACGAAACCGAACAAAAATATAGTACCATAGAAAAAGAATTATTAGCCATAATTTGGGCAACAAAATATTTTAGACCTTATTTATACGGAAGAAAATTTTACATATACACTGATCATAGACCACTAGTATGGTTATGCAAACTGAAGGAACCGAATTCAAAATTACAGAGATGGAGAATCAGACTCGAAGAGTATGATTACGAAATTATATATAAAAAAGGAATTTATAACAACAACGCAGACGCTTTAAGCCAAATCCAACTCAATGCATTAGAAACGGAATCCATTATAGGAAACGTAGACGAAGCAGAGATAAGAGAAAATCCAGACGAGATCGACACGATACATTCGACACAAAACGAAGAACCAAAAAACGCGATTAAAATTTTAAACGAAGCAATCGATATGAAACCCAATCAATTTATAATAACCGAAGTTTTAAATAACCCCAATCCAGTAAAATATACAAAAGTAGATAACAAAAAGATATATCAAATTCAAATAACAAAAGATGACAACGAGGAACAAATAATTAAAATTTTAAAAGAATACACCCCCGAGAAAAAACGATTTTATTTTTATTTCAACACCGAACATTTATACCAAAGATTTTCAGAATTGTACATTAAACTATTCAATAACTCTGGACCTGAACTCATCAGATGTACTAGAAAACTAATAACACTAGACGACCCTGACGAAATAAACGATGTAATTAGAAATCAACACGAAGGAAAAACCAACCATCGTGGAATTAACGAAACTATAAAACAACTCATAAGACGTTATTATTTTAAAGACATGAAGGACTTGACCACAGATTTCATTAACCAATGCGAACTATGTGACAGAGCGAAATACGATAGGAAACCCCCAAAGATAACCTTAATGTTAACCAAAACACCCGACAAACCATTTCAAAAACTACATGCCGATACTCTAGTAGTAGAAGCTCAAAACTATCTGACAATTATAGACGCATTTACAAAAATAGGCCAAGCAATACTAATCACATCCAAAAATAGCATTGACGTGACCCAAGGATTTTTACAATATTTCACATTTTACGGAACACCCGAATCAATAACTTTAGACAATGGTAGCGAATTTAAAAACGAGACAATACAAAACACTTTAGAACTCCACAAAATAAAAATTCATTTCATAACGGAAAACCACCCTGAATCAAACGGACTAATTGAACGATTACATTTAACCCTGTTAGAACAAATTCGATTATTAAGAATAAATTATAAAAAGGAACATATAACCAATTTAATGTCATACGCACTAATCGCCTATAATAACACTATTCACTCATCAACAAATTTTACACCCTTAGAATTAACCTTAGGACATTCAGATTCACGAAATCCCTATGACATACACTACAACAAAGAAGTATATCAACAATACGCGAAAGACCACAAACAAAAACTAAAAATAACTTATGACAAGGTAAAAGATAAATTAGAAAACGATAAAGAACGTATCACCACAACCCGAAACAAAAATACCGACTCAAATAAATTTTCAATAGGACAAACCGTATATGAGAAAAACTTTCAAAGCAAGCGACATAAAACAGCACCCAGAAATTTAGGACCATTTAAAATTAAGAAAATATCAAATAAAAACATAGCAGTAGTAGACAACGGTAAAATAACAAAGTACATTCATTTAAAAAACCTAAGACACCCTGTAATTTCAGATGGACAATCATCACCCTTACCGTCAACCTCCACCCAGGTAGAACGGACAACCAAGTAATGATATAACAAATAAAAAAAACAACCCCGGTATACTACTAATTAAATTAGGCAGTATGCAAAACCCAATTAACATTTGCAAAATTAAATACCTTACACTCTAGCATTATTGAACCAATCGATTTATTAAACGAATTAATAAAAATTAGATCACTTATAATTAACAGTAAATTACCCTTTGATGTAACAGAGACAAACATTCTAATATTTGAAAAGATAGCTATAGTAAAAGGCTACATTAAGAATAACGAAATAATATTTTTAATAGAAATCCCGATAGTAGAAAGTAACAATTATCAATATTATCATTTATTTGCTTTTCCAACGAAAGTTACTAGCACATACCAAGTAATCATACCCAAAACCAAATTCCTATCCCTAAATGAACTGAGATATGGTTATACAAACGAAAAATGTACTGAAGTACACCAAACCAATATTTATGTCAATCGATGACGACAACAACCATTAAAGAAGACAGCCCTTGTGAAGTACAACTATTAAAATTCTCAAATCATTACGAAAACTGTGAAACCAAACAAGTGCAAATAACTAACATGAAAATTCAAAAAATTACAGATAACAAATGGATAGCCATTTTCCCAACAGAAGTAATAGCAACCATCCACTGCAACCAAGATGAAAATAACCAAGCATTAATCGGAAGCAAACTAATTACCCACAAAGAAAATTGTTATGTGAAATTGAAAGATGAAGTAATCAGAGTTTACCAAGATCCCATAGCAACAAAGAAACTTGCAAACCTACCGGAACTACAGTTCAAGACACAACAAGAAGACGAAGAAATAATTAAGAAACCTATGAAGCTAGAGCATCTAGACTTAGACGACCTCAACCACGCCGTGAAATTAGTGGAAAGTTATAAAGAACAATTAAGTGAACTCAAAACGCCAAAGTTACATTATAATAATATAAGTGTTTGGACAATTGTATTGATCATTTTAATAATTTTTGTAATCATGTATGTATTATACAAAATGTACCTTAGATATAAGAATGAAGGAAACAGTTTAAGATTTAAGGAAACAATGAAAAATAAAGAAACGACAAGTATACCTTTAGAAATAATGAATTTTAAATGAAATTGAATTATGTATTTTATGTATTTAAAAATTAAGAAAAACCTTAATTTTTCATTTATGGTGGGAGGAGTTATGTATTCCTCAATTACATATATATATATATATATATATATATATATATTGATATATTGAATCTAATAGGAATTATTAGAAATTATTAAGTAAAAGTATAAGTTCAATGCAACATTGTAACACAAGGATAACCCAGAAAGGTTATCGACAGTTCATGTGAACGGACATGCAACTTTGCATCCGTGAGGGCAGTGATACTGCAGGTGGCAGGTCACAGGCGGTCAACAGACCGCAATTACTTAGAATTAAGTTGTTACATTGTAATAAAGTGTACAATTAAAGAGAAACGCAGACATGAGATCTGCAAGTTCTCACAGCCGTGTGAGGGGCAGGTTATTATAAAAGGTCCGGGAGCTCAATGCCCGGCAGTCAGTCTTCAAACTCCATACTTCGTTGTTTGAGCTACTCACCAGTACAATTAATTATTTTTTTATTAAAGTTATTATGAACCAGCTATTCCAAATTTCTTGTAATTTCTGTTTAACTTATTAAATAAAAAATTGTTAAAGTATCGACGTTTTTTAAAAAACCAGCTCCAAAGGCCCGAACTTTAACTCGCGTATGCTACGTTGAAAAAATGTAGGTGCATGCAAAAATGTGGAGCTGTTTTGAATTCAGTTCTCTAGCGAGACGTTATAAAATAGGTCAGATGCAAAATATAGCATTCAAGTCAATTGTGTTTAATTAAAGTGGAAAAGTGGATTCTGATTTAGGTTTTTTACTTTTGTTTAGAGGCTGCAAATACACAAACGTGTCCACGCACACGTATGCTACATTAAAAAAATGTAGGTGCGTGCAGAAAAATGTGGAGCTGTTTTGAATGCGGTTCTCTAGTGAGACGTTATAAAGTAGGTCAGATTCATAATATCACATCTAAGTCAATTGTATAAAGAATGCTGTATTTAATTAAAGTGTGGATTCTGATTTATGTTTTTACTTTTGTTTAGAAATTGCGAATACACATAGGCCGGTTTGACTTCAAAACGTCCCCCCCCCCACACACACACACGTATGCTACATTGAAAAGATGTAGATGCGTGCAGAAAAAATGTGGAGCTGTATTGAATTCTAGCGAGAAGTTATAAAGTAGGTCAGATGCAAAATATGCTAAGGCCGGTTTGAATTCAATGTGCGACCACTCTGCAAATACACATGGGCCGGTTTCAATTCAAAATGTGTGTTCACTCTTGTGATAGGTTGAAAAGTAGGTTGGCAAAGTACGCAGATGGTGGTAATCTGCTATATAAGGAAATTGCACCTAATATTAATTTAATTAGTCAAAGTTTACTGCATATATTTACATACCTACATATAAAAACATGTATATAATTGATATTCAGGGATTTAAATACAAGAAAAACGAGTTTGTGTGTAAAGAAATTGCGGTTTTGGACTTGTTAGAAGGTGTTGTTTGGCATCAAATTTTTAAACTGCCAATGCAGTCTAGTTGTTTGAGCCAAAATCATATAAAACATAACGACTGGGTGACGAGGAATAATCATGATCTTTCTTGGGATGAATTTTTAACAACTGGAATGGTGTCATCATATATAGCGCTTTATTTGAAGCAAATTATCCGACCCGGTGAAGAAGTATTTGTGAAGGGTCTAGAAAAGAAGAAATGGATGGAAACCTATCTAATGCAAAACGTTGTAACTGATATGCTTGCACTAGGTTGTCCTAAGCTATCGGAGTTAAAAATTAACAATCGTTTACTATGTAACATCCATTGTTATAGACACAGCAAAAATAATCTGCAATGTGCAAAACAAAATACCTTGTTATTAAAAGAATGGTTTAATAATAATAAAAAATAATAGAAAGATTGCGTCTGTATTATTTATTTTAATATAATTCTACAATGTTAGCCTTATTAACTATTATTATAACAACTTCTAGCAAACATTATTTTTATCCATCCAGCTATTGTGTACGTTACAGAAGCCTAACCATTTTACAAAGACTTTATTTCTACTCTTTCTTAGTACTTTTTCTACCAGGTAAATTCCTGGATGTTTAACCTTTTGCAACTCCATTTCATAAAACGCACATTTGATTTCTTTCTCGTCTTGATCTTCTAATATATATGTTGTCGGATTGGTTACGTTTACCTTTTTAATCTGAAAAATTTCATTTGACCAGTTTGGCGTGTAACCTTTCCCATGTTTACTAATACTCACACTGTCTTCAATTGAATATTTTGCTATTTTGGTTGCAAGTTTGATGTGGGTAAATGATGATTTAAGAATAGTTTTTCATTTGATTTATCAACTTTTACAGGTTTGACTCCGATAGTACTGTGAACTGTATTGTTTCACAATATCGCTTAAATTTTTTATCCAATTGTAAGAACCGTTCAGGTTAAACAAGCGTCACATTTTTACCTTTAGAGTTCTAATTACACGTTCCACAATACATGCTTTCTTTGTAGAAAAAACACTATAATGGTTTATGCCATATGTCTGCATTAAGGATTGAAAGTGTTTGTTATAATATTCTTTAGCAAAATCAGACTGCAAATTTCTTGGTGGATTTTTAAATTTATTTAAAATTGTTTTCATTGCAGCAGTAACATCAATACCCGTTTTACTTTTAAGTGGTACAGCCCATACGTATTTGGAGAAACAATCAATAACTACTAAAATGTATTTAAATTCTTTGTTTGTTTGCGAATATGGTAGGATTTCAATGAAATCGGTCTGAAGAAGGTCATTTAAACCTTTTACTATCACTTTGCGTCTCTTGAAATTTATTCTTGCTGGTTTATGAACTTCATTTACTATATCCTCTTTCACTTTTTTCTAATCAGGATTTATTAAATACAATTAATAAATACTTCTATGTTTGGATGTAGAGGGCTCCACTTGCTTTGAAAGGAACTTTTAATTTAAAATCAAGAAACATTGTGGTATTGTGTATGATAGCACCGATGTCACGAAAGCTGATTACATCCATACCTTTAAGCAAAAATCCTGGTAGCTGTGCAATTACATAACTTTTTTCGTTTATAAGAATTTCAATGTCTTGCGGGTATCCTTTAATATTCTCATTGACTGCTTCCTCATAAGGAAATTCATAATTATGTTTAATGTTAAAAATAAGGAATGTCTTGCAACTGTCGAGGAATGTACTAGAGTAAAACGTTGCTACTACCGTGTAATGTAGCATATGTAACTTGTACTCAATCAAGGTTTCAAAACCTTCATTTTTGTTTTCATATTCTTGTTCACGTATATCTATCTTACGGTTATTTAAGTGCCTTCCAAATTTGTCAATTGTCATATCATCTAATCACTTTTGCTTCGCGCAATTCTTCATGATCGAATTTATTTCGTTGCCGTGACCTGTGTCTCCAGCAGTCTGAGATGAAACTAAAAGCCGTAATCTATCAACAAGTTAATTGGGATCATACCAATATAAATAGTCTATGGTGGTATTTGATACTTCCATTGTCATACCGTCTCCAAGACGCTTCGTATAGGGTAATGTTCTAGGTCTACAAGGTGTTTGGGGAAGTATGTTCAATGTAGATTTTATATTTTTGTATTTATATGAATAATTACCCTAAATTTGTTCTGTTTCAGAATAATACCTTCTATTAGCATTTGTTCTTTTTACAATATCAAGGTATGACTTTAGATCTTGCGGTCTGTACCCGACAGGATGTTTTTTAAACAGTAGTTCATATAATCCAGGAGTACCTTTATATTTCAAATCATTTATTAGTACATTTGCATCATCCAACGCGAAATTCGGATTGCCTATCATAAGACCATTTGAATCAGGATTAAACATAATACCATATTTATGATCAAATTCGTTCTTAACATCTTTAAACATATTGTAAATATATTCTCGAGTTAGCGGATGTAGCTGTTCGAGATAATGTGTCATACCAGGTCAATCGACAAAGCTTTGTATATATTCCTGGGCTTCTTGAGCATTTCGATTAACTTCTGCTTCGTATTCATTATCAACATCATCATCATCATCTTCAACTATGGCATCATTTTTTATATTCGGTATATGCTGAGCAATAACCGGCAAATCAATATAGTCAACGTTCCTTTCTAGAAATTTAGGTTTAATTTTTTTTACACTGCTATGAGGCAGTTCTTTTTCTTCTTTTTTAAATTTTTCTTTCTTTACCACACTTTCCCCATCCAGTTTATTAGCAATAGTTTCTAATCGCAATGTTATGGGTAAGATTGATTCCACTTGGACGACTTCACTATCTTTTAACTGGCGCAATTTGTTTTTACAATGTTTCTTTTCTTAATTAAAATTCTTTTAAGTTTTATCGCCTCCTTGTTTATTGCGTAAAAAGTTTATTGTATTAAAAAAAATCTTGGATACTAATGATACTTGCGTCTCTCAAGGTTTAAATAAGTATGAAGTGATCAAAACCTATTCGGTACCTTCCTTGACCTGGATCACTATCCTTGTCTACAACTAAGAAACCGTATTTGTCTTGCCAACAAGCAGCACACATTTTACGGAATTTATCATACTTCATGACAGTATTGACGTGATCGTCATATATGTGTTTTAAGTTTAAATCATCTTGTTTAAATAAAACTAAAAGATTAGCATTATCAAGCAATAAGTGATTTAGGTTAGGAGTATAACTTTGACAAAGGTAAAAACTGTCCACTTGTTTATGACGCCCCATACTAAAGTACTCCCTAATGATACCTTGTTTATCGCAAGCTACATCATCAAAAACAAATATACAATTATTTAGAGCATCAGATGGTGATATAATATTATCAGAACTGGAAAATGTATAATATTTGATCTCTTTTATTGGTCGCAGTAGACTTTCAAGATATTGATACTTTGGTTGATAAAGTGATTTAGAATAAACATATACGTTTTCAAACTTTAAACCATTAGAATGTTCAATCAACCCAATCATAACGTTGGTTCTACCGCAATTTGAAGGACCAACAACTAGACATCGAATCGATGAAGGCAGAAAAACGCTATGTTTTTTTAGCTAAGGATTGCACGTCAATGTCATTATTGTTTATGGTTAAAGATGTTGATTGTTTCACAACACGCATGTTTGCAAGTACTAAATTCGATTGTAAAAAAGTGGAATTATATATAAGAAACAGCGAGTATATAAAGAATCATTCATTCACAATAATTTATTTATTTACTGCACAGCTTGAGAGGACAGTTTTCCGCTAATGATTACCTATAATAATTATAAAAAACTACTAGGAACGGACTGTTAAATACTGTAATTAAAAATTTACTTTTGAGGTCCGGGTACAAAACTAATCAAACGGTTAGCTCAGGGAGACAAGGGAATAAACAAATTAGACGAAGCTTGTAAGGAACACGATATTGCATACTCCAAAGAAAAGGATCTATCTAAACGCCATCAAACAGATTCGAAGTTAGCTCAGTTAGCTACAGAAAGACTAAATTCTGGTGACTCGTCTTAAGGTGAAAAAGCAGCAGCATTTGAAGTAGCTACCGCAATGAAAGCTAAACTAAAACTTGGTATGGGTGCCTGTGCATCGCTGAGAACAAAAAATATCAATAAAATAAGAAAACTGATAATAAAACGTAAAATAAGAAGTACGCTAGGTATTAAAAGTATTATCAAACAAGCACGTACAGCTTTAAAAAGGGCTAAAGAATTTAATATTATGGATGCAATCAACATAGCAATTAAGGCCGCCAATACAGCAAAACAAAAGAAGCATATTAAATCAGCTCGTATTATATCAATTCCTAAAACAGGGGGCTTGCTACCATTAATACCAATTTTTGCAGGCCTAATCGCCCTTGGTACTTTTACTGGAGGTGCAGCTGCTATTGCAAAAGCAGTTTTAGATACTAAAATTGCTAAGGAACAACTAGCGGAAAAACAACGTCATAACAAGGCAATGGAGGACATTGCAGTCGGAAACGGCATGTACATCAAACCTTATAAAAAAGGTTTTAGTCGTTTTTTATACCCTGCAAAACCTCAAAAGAACACAACTTGATTTTACCTAATCGAGCACTAATCAATGTAGAATTAATAGAGTTTGTTAAGCAATTAGAAGTACCATCTTTCCGTGGAGTGTTCATGAGAAACAATCTTCCCAAGAAAGTTAATTTAAAAGAATGTGGTATGATAAATTTAGATGGAATAGAAGATTTAGGCACGCATTGGACCTCTTATAAAAAGTACGGTAGTAGCGCTATTTACTATGACAGTTACGGAAACCTGCGACCGCCAACAGAGTTGATAAGTTATTTGAATAGCGGGGGTAAATGTAAAATTCTTTATAACTTTAACCAAGAACAATCGTACGGTACTGTGTTTTGCGGACATTTATGCTTACAATTTCTAAGCAGTACATAGAACTGCGTATGAAGTTGTCATGTCGTACACTTTTACTCTAACGGGAGACACTTCAGTTTTAACAAGCAACTTTAATGCGCCTATAAACTTGAATAATGATTCGGAGTACGTATTAGGATTAACAAATTTTAAGTCTTATAACACAATTCCAAACATTGAAAAAGGAATAAATAATAAATTTTATTATGGATGTAATGGAGAATTCATAGAAATACCTTAAGGTGCTTATGAGATTAGAGAAATTAATAAATATCTTCAAAAAGCTTTAGGCGATAAAAGATGGCGTGGTCGTATGGAACAATCACGAAGCGCTAGAAAGACGCCAGTGTATATAGAAATTACAGCTGACAATAATACACTTAAATGTAGTTTTAAATGTAGTCTAGATGTGGATTTTACCAAAAAGGATTCAATTGGTTCTCTACTCGGTTTCAATCCACGAAAATTGCTAGCATATGCCACGCATCAAGCAGACTACGCGATCAACATTTGTGAAGTGAATGCAGTTTTAATCGATTGCAATATTGCAACCAGCCCATGTAATACATGAATTTTTTCCTCAAGTACCTGCAGGTTTTAAAATTGTCGAGTGCCCACCTACGCTTATATATCTACCAATCAGGTCACGTATAATAAATAAAATAATAGTTAAAGTGTTAGATCAAGATGGAAATTTAGTTAATTTCAGAGGAGAACTCCTAACTGTAAGGTTGCATTTAAAAAAATCTGCAATAGCCATAGGTATTAAGTATAATGCACGCAACATGTCAAGAATTGCTATAAATGCTGGAAATTTCAAAGCAATCGACACTCGATTGATTGTTTTAAAACCGTTAACAACACAAAACCAGCAGGACTGCATTTATTTAATTAAAAAGTACAATGAATAGGGAAATACTGAACGTGCGTGAAAAAGTTTATATCGACAATGCAATTGCTAATATTGAAAAACATACTCATCAGCCTTATGCTAACACATCTTTAAACAATAATGATGAAATTCGAATCCCTATACAACAACAAGATATATACACCTTACCATGCTGTACATAGAAGGCAAATTAATTAAAACAGATGGAACGCCGTCTCAGACAGCAAAGTTTGTAAATAATGGGATTTTGTTGCTTGTTGATCAAATTAGATATGAGATTGGTGGTGTCATTGTAGATCGTCTTCGGAATCCTGGATTAACGTCTATAATGAAGGGATATGTTTCATATAATAGCAATCAAAGTAAACATTTACAAAACGCTGGGTGGTTTCCTATGGATGATTCGCAAATAGTTGATGCCAATGGGAATTTTAACGTTGCAATGAACCTTTCAATGGTTCTCGGATTATGCGAAGATTTTAACAAAATTATGTTAAACCTCCGCCATAAGTTAGTTTTACTACGTTCTAGTTTTGATACTAATGCTATAATTAATCCTACACATGATGAAGAAATAAAAGTTGTTTTAAACAAAGTTTTATGGAAAATGCTAAATGTAGCCGTTGATGATACTCAACGAATTAATTTAATAAAATGCGTTGCACAAAATCAGGATTTGCATATTCTTTTTAGAAGATGGGAGTTGCATAAATATCAACTTCTACAAGAAACGCAACGTCATACATGGAACATTAAAACAACAACACAATTAGAAAAACCAAGATTTGTGATTGTTGGTTTCCAAACCAACCGAAAAAATACATGAGCAACTACAGTCGTTTTGATCATTGTTATTTAACCAACATGAAACTCTATTTAAATTCAGAAATTTTCCCGTACGATAACTTAAATTTGAAGTTCGAGAATAAACAGACTGCGTTGTTATATGACATGTATGCCCAGTTTCAGCAATCATACTACAAAAAGGAAAATGAGCCACTTCTTAATCCTGAAGATTTACGAAGTATTGCGCCATTAGTAGTCATAGATTGTTCTAGACAAAACGAAGCGTTAAAATTTGGTACTGTTGATATTAGATTACAATTTGAAACTACCAGAAACGTTTTGCCAAATACATCTTGTCTTTGCCTTATACTTCATGATAAGATAGTCAAATACAATCCACTCTCAAACAGCATAAGAATATTATAATTACTTTATTATTACTGTACCTTTACAAAATATGAAAAAAAGAACAATAAATCATTTAGCAATTACAGTCTATTTATTATTTTACATGTTTTTTACAATATCAAATGTTTGATTGTTAATGGGTTATAATAATAATTTTTGCTTGAATATTTTTTACATGTTGGAAACCATAGCTTAAATACATTTTTAAATTCTTGTAGTGAATAATATAGTTGAGTTTTGGATATAAAGTTGTAAGTAATGTTTAGGTTTGATTTATTAGAAGGTACTGGTGGTATCATATGTTCAAGCGCCAACGGTAAGTCGCTGTGAATTTCATGTAAAGATACTGGGTAGTGTAAATCGCATTCAAAAATATATCCTAAATCAGAATCATCTGGAATATTAAGTATGTCTAAACGTACTATATCTGGATTGGTGCTATCTAAAAATTCAAATTCTCCATATGGAAGATATTCAGACATTGCAGCCCCATATAAATTATTAACTCAAAATACATTAAATATTTAGAATCGAAATTCGGATCATAATCTGCATTTTTATATTTGTTATTTGCTTTGGCATATCTATTCGAACATTGAGAAACGCCACCACGAATTCCCCGTTCTAAAAACATTATTTTTTCAATATCAGTAAGCACCTCGAGTTTAAATTTGTCGTTTTTAACATTGCACCTAGAGCTAAACCAGGAGCCGTAAAGTAGTGAAGTAGATCTAACTTATACGTGAACATGCAAGTTTTTTTAAAGTTTTCAAATATGTCAGTCAAGAGCAGCACATCTGTTTTTAAATATAGATCTGAATAGTCCCGTAGTGTTTTTATATTAAATGTTTGCCAAACGTGTTTAGCATGATTGTAGTCTTCATCTGAGACTTCTTCATTGCGCAAACGATTAAAGAATGCTGTTTTACAGGGTAAATCGGTTGCATGGCGCCTATCCCAAAAGTTAATGTAATTATAGGGAAATATGCCTTTACGCGTAAGTAACTGAAACTCATTATCAGTGTCACAATTTTCCCTGGTGATGGATTTTTTATTATCATCTAAGTATGAAGCTAATTTTTCGATGCTAGATGCCATGAACCTGAATGAATCCATAAATCTAAAACTAACTTTCGTACCTTTTACATATTTTGTATAAGATATGTATTTTACCTTATTTATTGGTAAAATGCTTAACAAACCTGAAAACCCTAACGCGATTTTTTTAATAATGAAATGCAAATCGTAACCTGATAAGTTATGAAAAACTACTGGTACCATATAAGAATTATGGTAATTAATGTTGCAATCTTGATAAGCCGCTCCTCAAAATTCACCTGTAAAGTGGCAGTGATGGCGAACTCTAATATCATCTATACTAAAAGGTTTATTGCAAATGTGAGAGTGAAGGGCAAATTTAAATGCTGACTTTTGTTCTTCTGTTAAAGGATTCATAGGTTTTAGGTTACACAAAGTTTTATTCGTCGTTTCTGAAATCAGTTTCAATTGAGCAACAAACCATTCTATACAATCCTTTCCGCGATACAATTAAAATTTGGAATATTTAATATCATACGAGCATTTCAAATAGTACGCTACACTAAAAGGTATATGTCTTTGGTAACGGACTGTGTTTAATATTACCTCCGGCTCATTGCATGGTTCTAATATACTTTCGAGATCTGCATAAACTACAAATGTTTAAATTTTAGATACTTTTTCGATTCTTCGGGAATCTTATTGAGTAAGTATTCTGTTTTTCACAATAATTCGAATGATGCTTAAGTAATGCTGCTGTACTAAAATTATTTAAACATCTATAACAAAAAAATTTTCTATGGTGATGTGAAGACAACTGTTTGCAAATAATTTTGACAAATCCTTAATCCAAGTAAATTGAAAGTGATTCTCATTAGCATTTGTCGGACGAGAATATTGTAAGGAATCATTATTTAAAACTAACAGATTAATAGGTTCTATTTTTCCTAAATTTTCACTTAAACAAAATGGCAGTATTTTAGTATTTTCTATGCAATATAAGTTAATCGCAAGATTGTTGAGCTTCTCAAATTTTTTATTTTTTTTAATGCGATTGGAAACTTAATTGAATTGTAGCGTAATACTGATTCAAAATGTGGAGAGCTAGATATTCTATGAATATTTTGTTTAGCAGGATGTAAAGCGGAAACCAAGGCCTAACGAAAGCAGTGTTGGTCGTTATTTATTACATTTACCAAAGCTTGTTTTTTGCTATAAAGTCCGGAACCCGAACAAACGTTGAACACCCTCCTTTAAGCGGATCATGATTGTTTATATTTACCTTCAAGTGTAAAACTTCTTGGATTGCCCAACCTGAATCCTTTTCACTAAATTCCTCCAATCGCTTCGATATCTTGTCCAATACGTTCTCCTTATACCACTGCTTGAGATTGGTGTTTATATCAATGTGACGATTTGCAGTAGGAAACGTCTTCAAATTTATTTCACCAGTTGTAGGCTTAACAAAGTTAGCGGTCAATATTACATTAACTTTCAACATTGACTTTTTTTAAGCAAGCAACAATCTTGCGTTTAAAACTAGCGAACGCCTAGTCTAAGAACACTAGAGATTCTTTATAACTTAAATTGGTAATAAGTCCCGTAATTATTCGACTTCCAAAACATGATTGTACATCATGTCAAATCAAATGTCGAATATGACCTCTAGAAAGCGTTGCATCAATACTTTTATTTTGGTATTCCAAAGAGCGTTTCAAGTGTCTCAATCGTACAGGGTAACTTTTAAGATGTGCCAAATTAGACTCCAGCCTACTAGGATTTTCCTGGCGATTGTCTTCGTATACCTTGTTTTTATTCGCAGCTTTAATAAACTTATGATTTTCTTTATAATGATCATGTGTTTCATATTTTCGTCAACTGATTTGTTTAGATTCATGCATTTCACTGTTAACTTTAAAAAATCACTACTAACTTCGGCTACCGTTTCAGAATTCATGATTCTATACAATCACTACACTACACTACTTAATATATGTAGAGATTTATTGACTATTTATACATAAATATCTTTTGACTTAAGCAAAACAACTGTAAAAAAATTAGCATACAAATTGTTATAACGCAATCATATTTATTTCTATGCAATCAAAATAATTGCATAGCAAATTGCTTTGGATGCAATTGTTAAAATTGCCTTTTTTTACATCTTGATTCAAAACGATTTTCAAGCACGAATGTTTTAATTTTTAAAGAATATTTAGCAGAAAAGTTAACACTGAATTTTTAATTTCCAACAAATCCAGTTTTAATAAGCAAAGTATCTGATTTCGTTTTATTAACAGTTACATCGACACGACGACCTAGTATCATTTCATTCATGCATGTGTTTACGAAAAATATGCTTGCTTGCGGTACAGTTGTAATATTCTTACACGACCTTTGATTTATGCTCGTGTGTACGAAAAATATGCTTACACACTCATGGCTATGTGCGAATGAAACGTTAACAGAAGCGATCTTGTACCTATCATAAATAGAATGCCGTTTTCTGGTTGTGATTAAGTACACAAATTTTTTTTAAAAACCAGTATTAAAAAACATTCTGCAATTTTATTATACAATTAACGTCGTGTAATTTAATTTATTGTAAGCTACATTGCAGTACCTTGACAATGAAAAAATTTCATGATGTAGCATGACTCGTGTAAACGCTTTCAATGTAAACACAATTACAACATACCTATATATATATATATATATATATATATATATATATATATAAAAAGTCAATTTTTTTCAGTTTTACTGGAAAGTAAATTATGTCACCAGTAATCTAAAACTTATTCAATATTACTGTATTTGTTTAGGGGTATTTGCATCGCATTATTTTAAACGACATTTAACTAATTTAGGTTTTCTATTTTACTCTGTGCTTTCGTTGCAATTTTTCAGACAATAAATCCAATTCGTTATTTCTGCTGAGGCATAATTATATTTGCCTACATACTGTTTTTTATTCATTAGAATAGATTACATAGCTGAATATATATAACATTTTCATTTGCAATTTTTTCAGAAAACGATGCAAATTTGTAATTTTTTTCTAACAGGCCAGTTTCTTATTTAATATAAATACTTCACGTAGATTTTACCAACGGTATTCAATCAGATCTCATGTATAATTATTAGTTACTACTAGCAACTTTAAAAAATGAGTAACTTATCATCGATCAAAAATGGCAGCAGTACCAACGATAGTGTAAAAGTTCTAGAACAATTTATATTTCATTCTAACGAAGACTTGATTAAAGAAGTTTTTGGTTTTTCACCTCAACTTGACACTGCTGCTATTTTTGATAGTGACGTAATAGATATATCACGGTAAGTGCTTTTTCACATTTATACATGTGTTTTAATATTGATAGATTTGCGCGTTTTAGGAGCAATGAAATGTCCGAGTCTGCCGCTCCTGTTGTTGTTGTTCCACTGCAGCCAGTTCCTCTACTCGAAATCAGATGTACCAATGATCAACGTCATAGTAAAGCAGAACCGAACATGTACGTTAGAATATATTTATGTTTATGCAAACACTACTAATTTATAATTTACATTAGATTAGGATCAAAAAACCATTCTGGAAATTCTGAGGCTATCGTTGAATCGTTGGCACATTCTGATCCTTTCAGAAACATCAGGTAGTATACAAAAAAAAAAGGGAAACCTACAATAATCTTCTTAATCTTTTTTGGGAATGAAACCACTCATAGTTTTTAAAATCTATTTTATTTACGTTTCGATCCATGACCTAGGATCGTTGTCAAAATAATAAGAACTTCAAGTTTGACGTTTATGACACAAATTGAAGGTTACTTTGATTTATTGATGTTCGAAATATTTGATTTGAGTACACTAAGCAAAAATTTTTAAAGTTTAAAAGAATGATTGCCTTCAATTTGTGTTGCGACCTGGGATCGACTTTCCTATGGTAACCAATACGCTTAACGTGAAATCAGCTAATTAATTTTTATTGGTGAATTTTATATAAATTCAATAATTTGGGAAACATTTTTTAACATGTTTCTATTTATACAATTGAGAGATTTCTGATTTTGTCTTATTTTACCGAGATTCAGTGAAGGGGGTTAAGCAACCTGTGGCTACCAAGATCCTCCAATGGAGGATATAATAAAATAAACAGTAAAGAACAAGGTTTCTTAGAATAGTGACATATTATTCTGAAAATTCTACGTTGACAGTTAGACCGATCGATCCCTTACTAGTTATGTATACGTGTTTGTTCGAGCCAATACTTTCATTTAATTGTTTTACTCCATGTGCTTGAAGGTATTCAAAATATCTCAATGACAATATACTTTTGAACTCTTCTGTTTCCACTAATACTCTTTCCCCATATTTTGTCTTGACAGTTTCCATTTTCAAAACTTCAAACCTCTTATTTACTACAATATCTTTTGAATTTACATAAAGTTTGCGAAATGTGGTTTTATTAAGAATATTAAAATCCATATTGCATTTAATTACTTGCTTCTATCTTACACACAACACTCCGTTAACTAATTTATGTTGTTATGATTGCTAGTCGAAGATTTTTCACTTATATTAGATGAGATTGACCATGATTACCACCGCTGCTTTTCCTACTGTTGGGCACACTTTGAAGTCAAATCGGCGTATGTGTATTTGCAGCCTCTAAACAAAAGTAAAAAACATAAATCAGAATCCACTTTAATTAAACACAGTTGACCTGAATGCGATATTTTGCATCTGACCTACTTTATAACTTCTCGCTAGAAAACCGAATTCAAAACAGCTCCACATTTTCTCTGCACTTACATTTTTCAACGTAGCATACGTGTGTTTTGAAGTCACACACGCATGTTCCATTGAAAGTAATATAAAGCCGGTCTGACTTCAAAACGTGTCCACACGTATTTTACATTGAAAGTATAAAAGGCCGGTCTGGATTAAAAACGGTGCACGCGTATGTTACATGGAAAAACATACGCGTACACCGTTTTGAAGTCAGACCGGCCTTACCACACTACTAAGATGATTAATTGTATTTACCGGAACTAAAAATAGACTACAGCAAGTTTAAGGTAATCGACTGTCATCATCAATTTGAAAGCATCAGGGACGTAACGGTTGATGTAAGAATGGAATTAGAAGCATCAAGAAATTTTAAACCGTCGATGATGGCTTATACTTTAATTATCCATGATTCAATGTTTGAATATAATCCGTTTACGGAAATTGTTAATAGATTTATTCACAATTAACTATTTTGTATATATATTTTTAATAAAATAGTATAAAAGTGATGAATTAATTCGTTTCTGTTAGTTTACTTTTATCTGTCAAATGGTGAGCATCACCCGCTCTGTAAATAAGTTCTAGTTATTTTAGAACGAATTTAATTCCATCAGAATAGAGTGAAATTGCCTCATAGGGTGAAAGTGAAATTGCCTCATACGGTGAAATTGCCTTATAGAGTGAAATTGCGTCATAGGGTGAAAGTGCCTCTACCGGTATTGGTTATCAATTATATAAGAAAACGAAGTAGTGGATACAGTAAAGAATCTTTAGATAAAGCTATAGAAGAAGTTCGACTGGGTGAATCGAGTATTTACTCCATCACTAGAAAATACAACATACCGAAAGAGACGTTAAGCTATTACCGCAAACAGCAGCAAAAGCGGGTACATGCTCGAAGCAATATGGAGACTGCGAAACAAAAAATTACAATACCTATACAGAATTATGATAACTCTGCTATTGCGAGTGCAAAAGAGGTTGGTAAACATGGACCTTTGTTCCCATCCAATATACGGGCTATATTCGCTGGGCCATCAAACTGCGGAAAAACCAACGCTTTAATGTCTTTGATCTTGCACGAGAATGGGCTTAGATTTCAAAATGTCTATGTATTTTCGAAAAGTTTATATCAACCGAAATACGAATTGTTAGGAAACGTATTTACACAATTAAAAAAAGAAATTGGCTACCATGAGTTAGAAAATTACGATGATGTGATTGAACCCGGATATACCAATAAAGATTCGATTATGATTTTCGATTATATACCTGCAAACGAGCAAAGCAAGATCACACAGTTTTTCTCGTTTGGGATACATAAAGCAATAGATTCAAACTTACGCTAGTGCCTTAAAACATAGACTCAGAGATAACGCCAATGTAATCGCATTATAGAAACAGGATGACACGAACCTTCGCCATATCTTTCTTGATCATATAAGTGGTGACATGACATATCCAAAATTTAAAGAAATGTGCTTGCAGTGCAGGAGGGGGTGAGTCAAAACACAATTTTATAACTATTGTGAAAGATTTTGGTATAGATAAAGGACGGTATCGGAAGAATTTTGATGAGTTTGATGATGACGGACGGTAAAAATTTTATCGCAAATAAACATAATCTTCAGTTAATTCAAGATGCTGTACGAAAAAAGTTTGCGGCATACAAAAAGGGAGACACTACATCTCAGCAAAAATTCAAAGAGGTAAACAAACAATTGATCGATCCCTTGCAAGTAACCGCATCCTATTTACAAGCAATCACCGCAAAAATTCCCATACCTACAACAAAGGTTAAAGTCGAAGACATGGAGGCACCTATAAAGAAAATTAAGCAACTCGTTCCAGAAGAACCGTTCCATCTTTACTATGCGGATGTGTTAGCTAGAGACGAAGACGAAAATATTGACAAATCAATTTATGGAGTAAAGTATATAGTGTCGAAACCGATATATAGAGTTTGTGGAAAAGTGTATTGGAGATTAATCCGGAAAACAGTGACATAACATTAAATAATGTGATATACCCGGGTACAAGAGATTTATACAATCTGCTAACCTTTAAAGACATCAGCCCTGAAGATGGCGATTTTGCATAAAGATTTACCGAATTACTTGGAAATGATTAAATCAGCATCGATTTTGAGAAGAAAGTTCAACTCATTTGCAGTGCACGATTTAAGCGGATTCCCAACAAATAACAAAAAGTTTGACAAATATGTACAAAAATATCTCACCGAATTTTGGAGGAACCCCGAAAGAAAACAGCGAATGAGAGGAAAACAGACTAAGGGGACAGATTTAGGCTTTCCTAATCTGTTTTACAAAAGTTGAAATTCAAAGCCTGTGCAATATGTGTACTGGAACAATGTACATAAACTTGTGGGTCGGTTGAGATTGTTGAACGCATGCAACCGAGCTGGAAATAAAAGCGAAGAAAACATTAACGAGATGGTGTCCATAATAAAAGAGTTAAGAGAAGAAGGTATAATACAATGAGTTCAGTAAAAAATTACACAGTTTTAAGATGCTCGTTGACCGCTTCGGACGTTCAGAGCGTAAAGATGCTGATATTCGACGTGGGCTTCCAGGTCGAGGATTTCTGCTAACGTCAAATGGTGATGGATACGATATGCAGCAAAGAAGGCTGGTGAATTCATCAGACCCAAAAGAAGATTATGATCTAGTTAATCAGAGAAGCACTATAGTATTCAAATCTGGAGAAGAAACAATTAGTTTTCGTAAAAGAAGACTAGTTGATGTAATGGAGCCTAAAGACGATAGTAATTGTGTTTCTAAAAAGTATGCTGTTAATCTCGTGAATCAAACCTTTTCATACTGTATAAAAATTATGGAAGATGTTCAGCCTAAAGCTGTATACAATGCAAGAAACCACCGTATCATACAGCTTAGTCCTCCGATTGAAAAATCAGACGCAGCAACCAGACAATATTTAGACAAATAATGTGATAAAATTGTATCCGATGTAAAAGCATTTGTTCAGTTTTTTATGAATTTGACTACGGTTTCTGACACAAACGAAAAGGAGCTCGGTCTCGCATTACCATCGATTTACGAGGCGGCACCAGCAGCTATAAAAAACAATTACTACAAACCAAAGCTTCAATTTATGCCAAAGGTGCAACTAGATAATGATAGCTCTATTAATTTAGCATCAGTGTTAAGCAGAAATGAGTAAAGACATCATCGTTAAATAATTATTTAAGTCTGCAAAAAAAATTTCAGCTTTGTCACACAAATCTGAAACATGTATGTAAAACGCGATCTTATCCTGTCGGACTTGTGCGAAATGCAACCTTACTCACGTGTGAACAATGGGTACAGATATATTCTAATAGCGCTGGACTGTTTCACAAAATATGCATTGGCGGAACCATTAAAAAATAAAACTGGATCAGAAGTTACAAAAACAATGAAAAGAATATTGGACAAAATGTTGCATGGAAATATGACCAAAAAAATCAATCTACAAACGAATTTTGGAAAGAGTACTACAACCGCCACTTTAAGCAACTTATGCAAAAATATAAGATAAACCATTATTCTACGTATTCCGCAATCAAAGCCGGCTTCTGCGAAAAATTGATAAGAACACAAGTGTATAGAAGATTTTACTTGCAAGATTTTACTTTAGAAGCGGAAGAATGTTCGGAAAGAACAAAACTTTACACCGCTGACAGTACTTTTAAAAGTCACTAGAAGTTGTACAGGGTTCGTAAAATTGTACGTATATTTAAGTATAAAGTAGCATTTGACCGATAATTTTATCCAAACTGGAGTACAGAGCTGTTCAAAATTGTTAAAGTACAACAAACCAATCCAATCATGCATATATTCGAAGATTTGGAAGGTCAGCCAATACTAGGCCCTTTTTACGTTGATGAGATTCAGCTCACAGCGGCACCCGAGACGTATCTAGTGAAAAAGTTTTACGGAAACAGAAGCATGGACGTGAACTATTAGTGTCGTGGTTGCGGGATGGTAAAAGTTGGATTAAAAAAACAGACTTGATTTAGTATATATTGATGGACTTACCGCAAGTTTGGTTATTTGAGAATTAACCATCGACAAGGACGCAGCATTATGGCTTACAACCTGGATATTCAAGGTTTCCAATTCAAAAGCAGCCAGTTCTTTATAAAGGAAATAGCTATTTTGGATGTAAAAAATAATAAATTGTGGCACGAAATGTTGGTTCTGCCTTTGGAATCCACTCACTTAAAAGAACATTTCAAGAAACATAACGCATGGCTCCTGAAAAATCTGCATGGACTTAGTAGGGAAAACCAGTCGAACAGTGGGTTGTCGTCATTGCACTTAACTTCATATTTAGAAAAGATAATCCTGTCACGTGCCACAGTGTACGTGAAGGACTTACAAAGACGAAATATCGTATCCAGATATTTACAGCACAACCATATTGAAAATATTGCAGAATTTAACTTTCCGAATTTGAAAACGTTAAGGATGGATTATGGGGAATTTGGTCATTGTCTTATGCATATGGATAATCATTTAGCATGTGCCAAACAAAATGTTTTACTTATTCAGAATGCATTGTAATATTTAAGTTTAATAAATTTTTTGGCTACTTGGTTTTATTATATAAAATTTAACAAAAACATTAATATAGGTAATAAACAAGCAGGTAGAAAATACTACGAAGCAATGGTCACATTCAAACAACACTTTTAACATATGTTTTACAATAAAAAATTATTGTACTTACCTGGTTGAACGTTGAAAATTTGCTAACACCAAACACTTGAAATGCTAAACAATGAACGTTTTTTATTCACAAGTAAATTCAAACAGTTTTAACACCAGTTTCCTTAGTATTCATACACCTCAGGAAAGTATTAATTAATTGTTTTTCACGTTCATCTAATTAAGCAGGCTAAAACTAGTTATTAGAATTGATGGGAGAATTCCTAAACTACTTAGTAAGTCATCAACAATATGTGAAAGTTGTGTGTAGTGATGTGGAGGGATATGGAGTGATGTGGAAGGATGTGGAGGTGCGAGTGATGTGGAAGGATGTGGAGGTGTGAGGGATGTAGAGGAGTGTGGAGGTGTGAGGGATGGGGAGGGGTCTTTTAAAAAGATTAAGTTATCAGTTGACGATGAGCCTGTACATCTTTATTATGCGGACGTGTTGGTTAAAAATGAAGACGAAAATATATACAAGTCGGTTTATGGAGTAAAATATAATGCCGAAGCCTATGCATGGAGTTTGTGGAAAAGTGTATTGAAAATTAATCCAGAAAACAGCGACATCACCTTAAATAATAGTGTTTCTCCTGGCACTAGAAGTGTAACAGGACTTATAATTATTTTTAAAGTCATTAGCATTTTCCTAAGGGATGTAATGAATTCGTTCAGAAAATACTTTCCTTACCTGTTGTTTCGTGCGTGCACACAAATCAGGCGCAATCGGGGCATATCCGAACAAAAGTAGCTCATATAAAAGGATTGCTCGCGTAGAAGTTATAATTTGTCGATTATACAGTTTAAAAAGACGATTAAACAAATATGTATAAAGACTTTGGAAGATGTTATTCGAAGATTTCGCTATGCTCTACGAGTAAAAAAATCAGAATGCGGGCAACGACTTTCGATAGAAAAAGAAAATGTCTTATGTGTCAGTCATACGAGGAAGCAATACAGCACTGAACTGCTGCGTCAGTAATGCCCGAGGATTTGGATGATTTTTTGGAAATAATCGAGGAGATGGGGGTTTATAAAACTGTTGGCAGATATTTAAATGGAATATATACTAAATTGTAAGTTTTAAACAAAATTTTAACCACCTCAACTACTATCATAAGAAATGAATGATGTGAATTTAGAAATTATTTTGTATATATATATATATATATATATATATATATATATAAGCTTGTGTATGTTAAAGAATATAAAGTATTCATTAGTATTGTTTAATTCTTCAAACATCCACATAACTGAAATGGGTATCTAAGTTCTTATGAAAAGAATTATAACAAAGATGTGTATTTATTAAAAGGGTGCTATAAACGTTTCACAAAATTATTAATTATAATTGTTTTATTTGAAACTATAACATAATTTTATTTACAGCTGTTGAAATCTGCAGTTGAAATACAACAATTTAGAAAGGTATAAGAGAATAAACTGTAATATGCAGGATTATAGTGACAGAAATTTCTCTAAAATCTATTGTTTAATATTTAAATATTGCACGTAAATGCGTGGAATGGAAACCTGTTGTACTCTTACATATACTCAACTTGTCTACAAATTCAGTTTTCAAACAATCTTGGATAGGTTCTAATAAATTCGTATAACATAACTCCAATAAGGTTTAAATTTGAACTACTTAACCATTCCATCAGGAATGCACCTGGGCAGGTGTGCGCATGCTTGGGGGGTGCAAATGGGCAGGGGTGTGCATGGGTGTGCACCGAGATGCGTCAAGGACGATATAGAAAAATTTTGATGAGTATATAAATACAGAAAAAGACGTTAACGGTTAATTCCAATTCGAAGTTTCATAGTAAAAACGCTTTTACACACTGCATGAGATACTTAAGATGTTCATTCTAGAAAAATAATGATTAACAGTTTTTGCATTATACATGTAAATATTAATTTCTTCAACGTTTACAAGCGGATAATATAAAAGGTGTCTTGCAGATAAAGTTGCAGAATAACACTAGAAAATCGCAGTTTAAACATGCAAGTTTGAAAATGTTGTCTTACCCCGAAATTTTCAAAAGTAGAAAAATTAATACGTCAAGACTATTAGTCATACCTTTTCGAATTACAATAATTAACCAAAGTATTGGGAAGTTTTAGGAAATTTTACTAGTTCTCTCACTGTGAAAACATTTGCCCTAAAGGTATAGCAATCTAATTACCTGTTTTAAGGTTTAAGTTGTTAGTAAAACGAATAGCCCTAGGATATGTTTTATGAAAGTAAATGTGGGCTCCCCTCTAATTAAATGGACTCGTCCGCGCAGACGGGTGCATAGAAATAGTAATCACTATAAAACTTGTATGAATATTGTTCAAAAATTGTTTTATTATCAAGTTAAATCTAAATTAAAATGCAGAGGTGTTTTTCTGTTAGGTTTTTGAATATTAAAACACTATGTTAGTCTTTGTTTAAGCTAATTTTAAAAAACGTGATAATTGATTTCGATCCCCATAAAATTCTATACCAATTTGATAGGTTACACGATGGGTTTATCTCAAAACACAGAGCAATACTGTTTAGAAATAGAATAAAGATGAATACCGTATGGTTTGTAAAGGATTGATTTGTAAATCAGTAAGGGGCGTTCGATTTGAAAAAAATTCCGAACGATTTGAAAACCTGAGGAAAACACAATAATATTTGATATCTTACACGACGGTGTTATATTAAAAATACCGCTAAGAGAAATTTTTATAAAAAATCAAAAATGGTGGTGGTTAAATACAAACAGGTAAAACCCACTATAAAACAATTATAAGCGTCACTTTTACAGCCAAGACTTGCATATAACGCCAATCAAAATAATAAGGAGTAGCTCACGCTTGGCCGTCAGCATAAAAGACAAGGGAGCCATGTTCCAAAGCAATAGTTGTCAAAGTGTCGTCGAGTTGATCAAAATTACAAGTTAAAGGTGAATTTTTCTGATGTTGACGTTGCAAGTGATGTAAGAGTGCCATTAGGTATTGACAAACTGGTAGGTAAGACCACCTATGCGCTAAGTGAGTTTACATCAAATTTTCACCACCATAACGTAGAAGTTGGTTTTGATTTATACGGTGGTCTGCAACCAGTCGTACACATTTTCTGCAATAGTAGAATGTGGCAAAGTTATGCTATAATAATGGACTACTTTAAATGGAGAGAGTTCTGCAATTTTGAATTCGAATTTAGAATCATACAATTTACCCAAGAAGCAGCAAACGTAAGATAGAATTGTTTTTCTGGCGATGTTTTAGAATTACAACTGGATTGTGAATTCAGATTGAAACTAATTGCCGAAACATCTAATAGAAGTGTATGGGTGGCGAGTGAATTCCAAGAAGAAAATTGATATAATATGGAAGTTACGAAAGATCGGAATGTTATTGTGCTACCTGAGTACAAGTGAATCAAGCTATTAAATTTACGAGAATTAATCTGTTATAAAATAGAGGAGTTGAGGTGTAGAAACTTTCCATAATTTTACGAAAAATTTATAGGTGATATAAAAAAATGTATGTGGAAATACGAAGGACGAAGAAAGGGTTCAAACGTTATTAGAGGAAGAGAACCGTGCGAGTATTTCTCTGTTTAATGATTGCAACAACTTAAATTACTTGGCAATGTTGGAAATTATTAAATGTTACCCCATCCAGTACTTAAAAGATG
The DNA here is from genome assembly GCA_036346225.1 of Platerodrilus igneus. Classification (NCBI taxonomy): domain Eukaryota; kingdom Metazoa; phylum Arthropoda; class Insecta; order Coleoptera; family Lycidae; genus Platerodrilus; species Platerodrilus igneus. The sequence continues at coordinate 1,688,560 of JARFIW010001278.1, read as the reverse complement.
CGACTGCGAGGCAATCGTTTGCGCAGTTGTTTAGAGGTCTGGCTATCCCAGATTCACCAGACTCTGGTTATCACAGCGGTGTATAGATGCTATCAATACATGAATATATTTTGTTAAAAACATGATATTTCTTTATATAGTTGAGCTGTAAGACCGGCGGCAATTTTTAATTCCGGTAAATACAATTAATCGTCTCTTAGGAATATTCGACTTTTACTTTCAAAGTATTTACAAAACTGACCTCGTACTAGTAATTATACTGTGTCAATAGACAACATTAAAATTAGCTTATAACTGGTTTTCATAGTAAATCGTTAATTTAATAACAGTGAAATGTATTATTCTTTGCATTGTTTTGTCAATGACGTGTGACTATCAATTGTGAAAGTACGTTTCACAATTCTAGTTAATATATGGGAATACGGGTTTTATAATTTGTTTTAAATTTCGAGCTTGCCGGTATTTAAAACAAATTAGACTTTAAACACTAATTAACTGTGTAATTAACAGATTACCCAGTGTAAAAGTGATTAGGATAGCGCTTGCGACATAGTGTGCGTGTATGTTGGGTTGCAACCGTTTAGGTACTGCAAGGGTCTGTCTGTGCATTATGGATTGTTTTACCTAAGTTATATGTGTATTGTGGGTTGCAAAAATTTAGGTATCGGTGGCGCGATCGTGGTAATGACAGATGTGACGTAAGGAAAAATGATAACATCGAACGAAATCAATTGACTTTCCCATTTGTACATTATCGCTAAGCAAACATTGGAATTTTTTCGGTTTTTGATAATTTCTTGATTAAAGTAAAATGTTTGTATCTTCAACTTTTAGTTATTCAAAATTTTAATTTCCAAAGCATGCAAGTTTGTTATATATTAGGGATAGTCCGATTTTAAAAATTCAAACGGGGTTAGATTGTTCGGAAAATTAGGGTTCGGATTCAATTAACAGATCACCCACGAAAATAGAAAACTGTACCTAAATAATTAAGTATACCTGGGGGCACCGTAAAATAGACAATTTTTATTTTACATAGTTTTAAGTTGCACATTATTTAAGTTCTTTTGTATACAGTAGTTTTAAGATGTTATAGTTTTAAGCTCTTTCCCCTACCTACCCGTTTTCCGAATTCCTCCCCCTTCTATCCTAGTGAACGAAGTGTGCGTGTGACCAACCCGTGGTGTTCACTGGACTGCTAATATTTTGCTGTTTTTGTAATCTGTAAAATGTTGGTTGACTAACGACACGCATCAGTTGTAAATATTACAGTTAATAAATTTCTAAACATAATCTATGCGTTTTATTAGGTTTCTTAAAATTATCCCGCAGAAAACTTTGTGAGAGTGGTTTGATTTAAACAATTCCAGCAGATTCGAATTCCCCAGAAAATTCTAGATCAAACTTATGTTTCATACCCTAAGAAAAAACACTCCGAGTAGTGGATTCCAAAGGTGGATCTGACGTAAGGAAAAATGATAACATCGTTAATGAGTTTTCCCTTATAAAGCAATTAGTGTTGATGGGTTTTTAATGAGAAAACCCATTAAAAAACGATTATAGTGCTAATGAGTTTTTAATGAGAAAACCCATTAAAAAGCGATTAGCGGCGGTGGCGGCGGTGGCGGCGCTGCGCTCGGATTCCCCATTCCTACTACTAACAGCTTTCAAAAATAGCCCAAACACGATTGATTTATCCGTAAAAGAGAGAAGTTGAGATTTTCCGAAATAAAAATTCTGGATAAAAGTGTGGGAGTTAATTGCGGCAAATAGATCGGATCGGTAACGTGGAGGCGCCTCCAATGTGTCCATCTTGGTCTCCGTCATATACCTTGTGTTAAATATATTTTGTAGGTACTTGGCGATTTCTTATTAGATAATTAATTGTTTTATTTTTTTTCATTTAACATAATTTAACAAAGAAGTTTTTGTAAAACTGAATTTTCATGTGTCATCCAAATTTTTTCACATACGCGCCCAAGCATCGGTGCGAAACTAGAAATTGATATGGAAAATAAAAAGTAATTATAGCATACAGCTTTGAATATTGTTTTTTGGTGTCAGGTTGATAGACGAAACATGGTATAAACTTTTTGAGTTTGTAGTTTGTTCAGTAAAGTTCATACCCAGCGAATGAGTTCCTCATTAATCTATGAAGGATTATACTTGATGGAAATAAAGAATATTCATAAAAACGTCGTATTGTAAATTCCATTAAATTGCTTTCTGATATTTTAAGGATCTGTATTTCTCACCTGATAACATTACTGCGGTTAAATCGTCGTAAATAAACAAACAAAGATGTTAAATTAATGTATTTAAATAGAAATAGAAATTTCCGACCTATATAAATAACGTTTACATGGTTGCAGTTTAATAGAATGCACTTCACAACAATTATCTTCTAATCTCTGTTTAAAGTCTTATTCTATTCTTTATCCCTTGTGATGACATCAGCCACCCCAGTGCAATACTAAAAGCCTTTTGGATATTACATGTTAAAATGGGGGTAAGTAATTCGATTTGTGTCTGCGTTTCAGGCTAACGGCCTGCTCCCGAATGGGGTATCTGTCGCATAATGAAATGTTTAATTAACTTGCAAACAGATCTCAGTTGGACCCTCTCATACAATGATATTTGTACTCTAACTAGGTTGCTATTATATTACCCCTCCATCGTTCTCGTTGTGTTTCAGCGGATAAATGTAATTGATAGCCTTCAATTTGAAGCAAAATTCTAAACACAACTGCTTACAAACTGAATAAAGCTGTTCAATTTCGTTCAAGCTTTTAATTTGCGTTGGGCACCGAGCATTAATTTTCGGTAGTTAAACTTTTCAAGTTTCTTGTTACGACATCTATAACTCTCGATAAATTTTTAAATTTGTTTGGATACGATCGACCAAACCTAAGAGTTTATATGAGTTTGATATAAAGTGCGCCAAAACAAAACTGAACTGTTTAGAGTTATGTAATAAATTAAAAGTTCACAATGTGTTTAATTTACGTAATTTGATTTCTGTCTTGAGTACTTGAAATTTGCACCGACTGCTGTTGACTTCGCTATTCAGCTTTTGTAAATAATATATCTATATCGATCGTGAAATATTTTACTGTTTTCTTGCGACTTTGTGATTTACAGCCGAATTGTTGCCACGACTCTTCACTAAAAACCATCGACTTTTAGAAACTAAAATTACTTTAAAGGCAATATGTTAAGTTAGAGAAATTAATTAATTAGTTTCAGAGTTGCATTTATCCCAGGGGATGTGATAAAAAGAAAAAAAAGCAGAAGTAGAAACCGGATTTGTTTTATTGAATTTTGAATTTCAACTTCTAAATCAAACAAAGAAGAACTGATCTCCAAATCACTGAAAACTTTAATTAAAGTTCTGAACAAGGACAAGAAGAAAAACTTACCATCAAGAACAAGAAGATACCACTATTGAACCTACTAAAATTAAAATGAAATAGGAGTGAAGAAAGATAACACCAAAATAATGGTTCCGTTTGAGCAAAATCAGCGGAAGATTCGGTTGACTAAGTCCGATAAGATACTGGAATTGGATCTCAATTCTACAAAATTGTCTAAACCCATTTCAAAATAGGCATAGAACTGGTATTATAAAAAGAAACTGCGGATGGTATCAATACCTGGAAGCGTTATTTGAATCGAAATAGAAGTCGGATGAAAATTCAAACAGTAAAGCCCTTAGTTATTAACAAAATGGTATTATAAGAAGCTTTCTAGAGTCGAAAAAAGATTTTGAGAAAGTGGACGGTTTATTTACCTAGCTTTTTATCACTATCCAGAAATATTCAACCGCATTCAAGTTTATCACATGGTGTTAGACTTGTGGAAATTCAATCCTAGAGCGTCTGGCCGTGAAATTCCAAAGTTCCATCTTACTAATTTAAGACATTGGAAAACTATAAGAACAAGACATTCAAAACAAACCATTGGATTTGGTCACCAAATAATTCTGGAAGGAGAAAGTAAGAAATGAACAGGCATTTTCTAGTGACGCTTTAATGTAACTTCTTTTCTGGCCAAACAAGTGCTGAAAACTGGCTCAATTTTTCGGAACCTGCAATTTCTCGTAAAATTGTAACGCTGCTCTAGAATAGCATTACGTTCGGCTTTGACAGTTCTTGGAAGGAGAAAAGATTCCCGTGTCTTATTTGTCACTAAAGGTGCAAAATAAATTTATTTTTCTTTTCGTAAAGAGTGTAAAATATGAAACCATCTTATTTACCAAAAAAGCCAAATATTATGGAATACTTTTTATAACGTATCTGACATATTTCGCATTGGATGAATAGAAAATACAAAAATAGAAATTTTAGGATCGTTTTATATTTTATTCTTCTTGGTGGCAAGTAGATAAACGATATATTACCGAAGAAATTATTTAATCGCTTAAAAGGATGGCTTGGATTTAAAGCTATGTCAAAGCCAAAGTTAGGGTAATGCTGCAACAATGCTAGGTATTCAGTCAGGAATGTGGACTAGATTTAAAGAATTTATTTCGAGAGCCCTTTGTGTTTCGTGCGATAGCCATTCTCTTTATTTGTGCGGATTGCACGCTTTTTAAAGTGTTCGTACTTGTATCACAGTTTTTAGTACTGTGGAAAGCGTTACTAAAGTACAAATTTGATGCACCAGGAGAGAACACTGAGTGTGACTGTAAAAAGGCAGTGCTTATCACCATACAGTAAAATCAATCTTTATCATTTTGACAAGTTAATCGAGACTCTAAAAAGTTATGATATTCTTCCCAATATCTTGATTCAAGAGGAAAATTGGAGATGTCAGTTACAAGTATTTGTAACTTATATTTCTTTGCTCTTTTACTTCTTATTTGTATATTGAGTGATTCAGTTTTCAGAAGAAAACCAGGAAAAGCTGGTTAACAGTATTTCACAATATACGCGACTACAACTTAACCTAAAATGGACTTTAGTGTCAAAAGCAGCAGATGCAAGCGTGCTAGGAAAATGATGCCATGTGAAGACGACAAAGATGTAGACTTGACTTTACAGTAGAACACAAAGTGGTCTACGCTCAAAGGCATTTGTATGTTTTATATAGTTATAAACTAGATTAACCTCAATGAAAAACATATACAAAGAGTTTGCTGTTGTCATTTATACAAATCTTGTAAAAGCAAATGAGAACTAATTTCCCTTCGAGTTTAGGAGCTACCGAAAATATTTGATAAAGTTAGAAAAAAAGAAATGGTGTCAAACATCAAGAGGTTTCAAACATATCTACAGGCTGAAGGGATTTTTAAAGGCGATGCATCGTCGTGATACTCGTTAAAAATGTTGCAATTCATTATGGAAATAGATCTTTTAAGAGTCGCTGCCAAATAAATATTTATAAAGCACTCAACTACTTTTGATGGTATATGTGTCTGTCTGCATATGTGAAAGTAATCTTAATAAACTTAAATCCATTAATAGCTATATTTTCTCAACCGTAAGTGGGAGAATATGGATTCTCTCCAATAAAAAATTAAACTTTCCATGTACGTAGCACCAGCCATTGGGAAATGGTAAAAATGTTAAACCTATAAAGGTGATTATTAATTGTGCTTTAAAAAAATAGTAGGTTTTTGGACTAAATAAAATAGCTTAGACTGATTAATGTATATGGTTACATACTCTCGTACACATCCACAAACATCTGCTTACGTCCACATACGGACATGGCAATGCCGGTAATTTTTGTTTAACAAATAGTAGGAAAGATACGTTAGAGGTTAGTGCTTGGAAGCCTGTCGGATCGTTGGATTCAAAAAGAACGGTGCGGCGGAATGTATGGTGGTTCCCGTTAGAATAATCGAAAGTGGTTAATCGATCGTATAAGATGTTTAAATATGCGAAAGTGTAAAAGCCTACATGAGCAAAACTTAATTATCAGACAAAAAAAGTGCGCGATGTGCTATACTTTTAAAGAAAGTATAGATCGAGCATCTAATTCTCTATTTGGGTAGTATCGAGTACTTGCCGGCACTAGAAATAATTACGTGCTACCAACCGCTATGGGGAAGATTTGATTCTAGAAAATGAGCAACCTACAAAAGTACGGAATACTTAGCCTTAATGCTAATTGGTTTTGTGACTGCGCTTGTGCACTCTTCGAGTGTCTTCGGCAATCTTCGATTGTTTCCAAAATGTATATAAACCATGGCGCTATCCATGGAAGCTGGTCGAAAAAAAAAGTCATCCGAAAATATTATTAATTGCAACTTTTTTGGTGCTTTCTATACCTGAAAAAATGCTCCCAAACGGCACCAGAACAAATGTCGTGGTGTAACATCATCCACGGTTAAGCTTATACATCCGTCAGCAGCTAAGTACTTAAACTATGGGTCTTGCGGTATCGCTTTTACGCGAATGGACAACTTACTGAGGCACAAGAAGAAACAACACGGTATGTCATTAAGCCGTAAACATTCAGCCCCGCCAGCTGTTAAAGGGTTTTGTACGAAACAACCACAAATTTTGTGTAAAGTATGCGATTTCAAAATAAAAAAGACTACGTATGCCGCACACTTGAGGAGCAACAGACATAAAAATGCAACAGTTACAGCTACTGGCAAAGATGGTGTAGAAATAGTTAGCTCAGCGTTTAACAACCGTATGGCTAGTTATCGCATAAAGAACGCCAGTGTCGACGATGGAGTGTCCGAGATTCTTTGTAAGCAGAAAGAGCGGTTTATTCGATTAATTAATAAAAAGAGCACAACATACAGCAATAAAAGTTAATTGCGAACTCTACGGCGTCTAAACAAAAATGAAAGAAGGGACTATCGATGTGAAATCCTTTATCGCAAAAAATATGGTTATAACATCTTCTAGTAATCTGAAAAATATGTACGAGGTCTTAAGCGAAACCATGAGAACAAAATCAGAGGAATTTGAAACACGTGGGTCCGGTTGGTCTTTGGAAAAGATGCTTTATTTAGAAATATATATTAATAAGTATAAGCCTATGTGAGGAGTTCTAGGTTAAGAATAAAAATTGTGAATATGTATTTAGAAATGTGATTTACAAAATTTAAACTGTATTAGTAAAAATTGCCTGTAATAAAAAGTTTTAAGAATGGTTTTTAGATTTACTTTTAGGTATGGCTGCAGGAAAGTTATAATTTAGAGCATATGTGCGTTAAACGGTAAGGGGTGGTCGGATTTTAAATTTATTTACAGATTCAGATACCGCGTAAAATTCTAGACTAATTTGATGTGTCGCATGACTAAAAAATTTATAATGACGGTCAGAAATCGCTTCTGGTAAAAAATCTTAAAATGAGGGTAGCTCCATAGAGGATGATGCTATCTGAAAAATTCCTAGAAATTCAGGTAGCTGAGAAATATCTAATATTAATTGATACCAAACAAGATAGATTTATCTCGAAAAATGAGCTAAACAAGATAGAAAGTATGATATGACATTAAAAGCGATTAGTGGTGCGGTGGCGGTATGTTCGCTAGAGGGTACATGTGTAAAACGGTAAAGAGCGGTCAGATTTTAAATCTGTTTAAAGATTCAGATTCTGCGTAAAGTTCTAGACTAATTTGATGTATCGCATGGCTAAAGAATTTATAAGGACGATCAGAAATCGGTGCTGGTAAAAAATCTTAAGATGAGGGTAGCTTTCTGGGGGATGATGCTATTTAAAAAATTCCTAGAAATTCGGGTAGCTGAGAAAAATCTAATATTAATTGATACCAAACAAGATAGATTTATCTCGAAGAATGAGCTACACAAGTCATATTTATCTCGTGGGTGGAAATGTGGAGAAAGATTTATCTCGCGGGTAGAAAGAAGGAGGGTGTGACGTAATCAAAATGGTTGATGTAGGAGTGTCCAAGCAAGAAGCTCCACAAGGAGGGAGCAAAGAGGAAACCCCTTAAAAATAAGACTTTATAGTGGGCATTTACATGTAAACACCTAGGTTGGATCGGCGGTGGCGGCGTCGGCGGCGGCGGCGACGCTGTCCCAGGACCATCCAATCCTACTTACTACTCTTAGTTCATATTATAGCTTTAAATAATTTTATTTTCTATGGTAAAAAGCCCCATTTCGAATGGACCTGCACCTTGACGAAGTTCTAAATTAATAGAACAGGTGAAATGGCTTACGTGTCCTAATGAGCTAAAGAGCCAAACTACAGGTCCAACCAAAGTAGTACGGTCGTTAGTGAGGGACCAGACTAAGACAGGTCCCCGAAAGAGGGCAGCGGCTCTTTCGGTACTTAGATTGGCAGAGACCATAGAGGTCGGTATGGCAGTCTAAGACACACTACCGCGATGTGGAAGGCAACGGGAAACCACCACATTATCTTTCAAGCACACAGCGTACTTAAATTGTAATAAACATGATGGCATTCTCTGGGGTAAAAAATTCCAGAGTTAAAATAGTCCCCCATTCGGATCTCCGGGAGGGGACTACTTCGGAGAATGCGATCGGAAAGAGAGTCGGAAACATTCTGCGAGTCGGAGCGTGGAATGTTAGAAGTATGAAGCAAGTAGGTAAGCTAAAGAACCTAAAAATCGAAATGAATAGGTTATCACTAGACATAGTAGGGATTAGCGAAGTTCGGTGGCCAGAGGCAGGGGATTTTTGGAGTAGAGACTTCAGGGTAATTTATACAGGAGCAGAGGAAGGAAATTTGGGTGTGGGGATAGTTATGCGGAAAAAGATAGGATACTGCGTAGAAAATTACTTACAAAAGAACGAAAGAGTACTCATGGTTAGATTAGAATCTAAACCGGTAAACACAGTAATAATACAAGTATACATGCCCACCTCTAGCTACAGTGACGAAGAGGTAGAAGCCATCTACAAAGATATCGAAGACATATTAAGATACGTAAAAGGACATGAAAATTTAATAATTACGGGGGATTTTAATGCCGTGGTAGGTGAGGGCAGGGAAGGAGCGGTAGTGGGTTTATTTGGTTTAGGCACGAGAAACGACAGGGGAAATAGACTGGTAGAATTTTGTGACAAGAACAATTTAATTATCACAAACACATTATTTCAACATCATGCTAGAAGACGATATACGTGGAAGATGCCAGGAGATATAGGAAGATATCAAATAGATTACATTCTTGTTAGACAACAGTTTAGGAACTAAGTAAAAGACTGTAGAAGCTACCCAGAAGCAGATATAGATAATGACCACAACATCGTAATTATGAATGCCGCAATTAAATTTAAGAATATGAAAAAAAAAAGCGGAGAAAGGCACTTGGACTTAGAGAAACTAAAAGATAAAGATATTCAAGAAAGATTTGAAAAAAAGTCAAATGAATTGCTCAAAGATATCGGGAAAATATCTGATACTAAGGAAGTAGAAACACAATGGAATAACATTAAATCTAGCCTAGACATGGCGGCCAGAAATATTCTAGGCTATACACAAAAAGAAAATCAGAAACCATGGATAACAAAGAATATCCTCAATTTAATAGAAGAAAGACGAAAATACAAAAATAAATCAGACGAAACAGGAAAACAGAGATACAAAGCCATAAAATGGGAAATTATTCGAAAATGCAGGAAAGCTAAAGAACAGTGGATTGATGAAAAGTGCAAAGAGGTACAAACGAAGATGGAAATAGGAAAGACAGACGAAGCATACAAATTAATTAGAATGAATTTTAGGAATGTAAAGCCGTACAGCAAAAATATAAGGGACGCACAAGGAAACGTCATTATAGAAAATGTAGAGAAAGTGGGTAGATGGCAAGAATATATAGGGAATTTATATGCAGGAGAGGAACTAACTGCATTAGAACATGAATCAGACATTGAAAATGAGGACTTGGGATATCCTATACTTAGAGATGAATTTGAATTAGCATTAAAGAGTCTGAAAAACGGTAAGGCGCCGGGTACAGATAAGGTGCAAGCAGAAACACTAAAAGCCGCTGGACAAGATGTAGCAGAACATCTCTTCCAACTTGTAAGCTATATGTATGAGACAGGCGAGATACCCAAAGATTTCAAACGTAGCATCATAGTAACTATACCAAAAAAGAAAGGCGCGGATAGATGTGAAAATTTTCGAACAATAAGTTTGACAGCACACGTGTCAAAAATATTAACTAGAATTGTGCAAAGACGAATGAAAAAACGGGTGGAAGAAATACTAGGAGAAGACCAATTTGGGTTTAGGCGGAACAGGGGAACACGGGAGGCTATTTTAGCTCTGAGAGTGATAATGGAGAAAACAATAGAAAAAGGGGAAAGCGTGTATATAGGGTTTGTAGATTTGGAAAAAGCTTTCGACAATGTAAAATGGAAAAAAATGTTTGAAATACTCAAAAAGATTGGAATGAGTTATAGGGATAGACGAATAGTGCATAGCTTATACAAAGAGCAAACAGCAGTAATAGAATTAGAGCAGGAACGTAGAGAAGTAAACATTAGGAAAAGGGTGAGACAGGGATGTGCCCTATCCCCATTGATTTTTAACTTGTACATAGAAGAGGCAATGAATACTGTCAAATGCAGGAAGACATTTGGAATTACTATGCAAGGACAAAAAATTGATATGCTTAGACTTGCAGATGATAAAGCAGTATTAGCGTCTAGCAAAGAAGAGTTAGAATCTGCTCTTAATGAAATGGAAACGGTTCTAACAGAGAGATACGGTATGAAAATTAACAAAACTAAAGTTCTAGTATGCAATGGTGGGGAAAATAAATCAAAAACAAGAATACAAGTACGTAACACGAACTTACAAGAGGTTAAGGATTTCTGCTACCTAGGAAGCCAAATAACGCAAGATGGGAAAAGCACAAAAGATATAAAAAAAAAAGATTAGCACAAGGTCGTGCTACATTTAACAAGAAAAAAGCAACTACTGTGCTCAAAGACCACAAACATAGAAACAAGGAAAAGATTGCTTAAAACATATGTATGGAGCACTGCACTGTACGGATGTGAAGCCTGGACAGTAGGAGAAGCGGACAAGAAAAAGGTAGAAGCCTTTGAAATGTGGTGCTACAGACGTATGATGAAGATATCATGGACAGACAAAGTTAAGAACGAAGAGGTACTAAAAATGGTAGGGGAAGAAATAAATAAGTGGAAAACGGTAAAAAATAGGAGAGATAGGATGATAGGCCACATACTACGGCATGAGGGAATAGTGCGGAATATATTAGAAGCAGAGATCGGAAAAAAGAGAAGAAGAGGCAGACCTAGGTTAGACTACTGCACACAGATAGTAAAAGATGTAGGCTGTAGGGGTTTCAGGGAGATGTGTAGTCTAGCCCAGAATAGAAATCAATGGAGGTACGCATCCAAACAATCCCAAGATGGATAAACTAATGACGAAAAAAATAACTGTGCTTAAACATGATGATTATTATAAGTAACTACAAGAATTGGTTGGGCAATATTCTCGAATAATGTTAAGTGTGAAAGGATTTACTAGAAAACCATTATTTCGGCAAACGTCTAAGTGTTGGGGAATCTTGGTAGCCACAGGTTGCTTAACCCCCTTCACTGAATCTCGGTGAAATAGGGCATAAAATTAGAAAACAATAGAAGGGGAACGAGCTGTATACACATGCTGTGTGAGAATTTCAGGGAACTATGTAGGCTAGCTCAGAATATAAATAAGTGCAGGTACGTGTCCAACCAGGAAAACCATTAATTCGGTAAACGTCTAAGTGTTGGGGGATCTTGGTTGCCACATGTTGCTTAACCCCCTTCACTAAATCTCGGTGAAATAGGGCATAAAATTAGAAAACAATAGAAGGGGAACAAGCTGTATACACATGCTGTGTGAGAATTTCAGGGAACTATATAGGCTAGCTCAGAATATAAATAAGTGCAGGTACGTGTCCGACCAGTTTTGAGACGGAAAACCTAATGACGAAAAAATAAGCGCAGATAAATCAGATGATTAGTATAAACAACTAGTTGTTGGTTGCGAAATATCTGCAACTAATGTTGACTGTGCGGAAAGATATATTGGAAAATATATTAAATCGGTAAAGGGTTAAGTGTTGTGGGAACTTGGCAGCCACAGGCTGCTTACCTCCCTTCACAACCACTGAAGGTAGGAAAAATAGGGTATATAACTGTAAAACAATAGAAGGTGACCGAACTGTAACTAACAAGAAAGAACAGCACCTATGAGGAAAGACAACAAACATAGAACAAGAAGAAAATTGTTGAAAGCATATGTGTGGAGCACAGCACAGTATGCCTATGAAATACGGGCAGTCTGAAACGCAGACAGAAAAACGGTAACAGCCTTTTGAAATGCTGTGCTTCAAATGTATGAAGACGATAGCATGGACAAACAAAAATAATAACAAATAGGTTATAGAAATAGTAGGGGAACAAGGATATCTGGAGAAAAAGATAAATAGTAGGGCGGAATACGTTTTAAAGCATTTTGTGGAATAGTATGGGATATATTGCAAGCAGAGATAGGAAAAAAGAGGTAGATGTAGACCTAGATCAGATAGTAATAGATGCAGACTGTGCAAATTTCAGGAAAATCTGTAGGTTAGTTTAGAATAGGAAACAATGATGGTACGCGTCTAACCAGTTCCAGGACTGAAGACCTAATGATGGTAAAAAGCCACAGGCAAAGGGCACCGCAGTGTCTGTCCAAGCTACCAACCATGTTTGTACATCACTACTAAATATGTTTAGACAAGCGATATGAGTTAAATAAACACAAAAATAATATAAATTCCAACTAAGAATTAGTAGAATTATAATATGCATTATCTATGTATATCCGGGCTGACCCCCTTGTTCATTATATGTATGCGAAATTTGTGAGGTCATAATCGGGCAAGTTCCCGCGAGATTGCTTGGTGGTTTACAAATAAATATTGAATCATCAGATATCAATTAAACAGTTCATTACTAACAGCAATTAAGTTAGATAAGATACTCTCATGCTAAGGGAATCAAGAAATGTGTTGTGACAAATAAACCATTTCGTTATTCAGTTTATTTATTAAATCGTACTTTCTGGAATTTAATCTCTGTAATTATGGTGTGCCGCATACAGAATTTCTGACATCCCCAATGTTTTAGTTAATTTATTAGCAAAATAATTTATCTTCACTGAAGATAATTATTCAGAAGTTCAAGGTTTAAGCTATTAGTAATATGCGTGCGATGTTATATCGTTACCAACGAATTTAGATTAACTTTCATACAAGGTGAAAAATAGAAATCTCTCGAAATGCAGCCAACAGTTTTTTAGTTTCACCAAGTGGAACTATTTAACTATGGTTTTGTAAGGTGGCAAAAATTTTAAGCAAGTGAAATATTATACAACACTGTATAAACTGTAAAGCACAAGGTACGTTAGTTACCATGAAAACAAACAAATATTTAAGTAATTTACAAATTCCAAAAAAAATCAAAACAACATTAAAAATAATAACATTAAGCTTAAGTAAATAAATGCTTCAATAAAAACCAAAATAACAGGAGTTCTGGTTTAACAAAACATGTGCAAAAATGTTTTTAATGATTGTCTTTAATCGGCGTGAAGTTAGCAGACACATTTCAGCAGACAAAATAGCGGAAATACTCGAAGGTTCAGTGGCGTAGGTAAAACTAATATAAAGCGACCTACTCATTTGCTTACAATTTTATGCTGAATATTCTTTGGCAAAACAGATTTATATCGGTAGATTATTCTTGCACCTATATATATAGCATCTAAACAAAATAATTGGCGCACTTTTCAAAAATTTTAAAATACCCTAAATGCAAATAACACAAAATTAAAAAAAAATTGTAGAAGGAAATACACTGCCAAGACAAAAACAAGCAAATTACATCTGCGTTAACTATATCTACAACCGACAAAAAGGAAAATCACTGATCAGCCGTTTAAGGGTTCAAAATGGCGCCAAATTATAAATACCAGATTACTTAATATTTTACTGAAAAGTCGAAAAACTGGTAGAACGAAATAGAGTGCCAGGATAAAACCAAACTGATTACATGTGCATCAACTATATCTACAACCCACAAAAAGAAAAATTACTGACCAGCCGTCTAAGGGTTCAAAATGGCGCCAAATTATAAATACTAGATTACTTAATATTTTACTGAAAAGTTGAAAAACTGGTAGAACGAAATAGAGTGCCAGGATAAAACCAAACTGATTACATGTGCATCAACTATATCTACAACCCACAAAAAGAAAAATTACTGACCAGCCGTCTAAGGGTTCAAAATGGCGCGAAATTATAAATACCAGATTACTTAATATTTTACTGAAAAGTCGAAAAACTGGTAGAAGGAAATAGAGTGCCAGGATAAAACCAAACTGATTACATGTGCATCAACTATATCTACAACCCACAAAAAGGAAAATTACTGACCAGCCGTCTAAGGGTTCAAAATGGCGCCAAATTATAAATACTAGATTACTTAATATTTTACTGAAATGTTGAAAAACTGGTGGAAGGAAATAGAGTGCCAGGATAAAACCAAACTGATTACATGTGCATCAACTATATCTACAACCCACAAAAAGGAAAATTACTGACCAGCCGTCTAAGGGTTCAAAATGGCGCCAAATTATAAATACTAGATTACTTAATATTTTACTGAAAAGTTGAAAAACTGGTAGAACGAAATAGAGTGCCAGGATAAAACCAAACTGATTACATGTGCATCAACTATATCTACAATCCACAAAAAGGAAAATTACTGACCAGCCGTCTAAGGGTTCAAAATGGCGCCAAATTATAAATACCAGATTACTTAATATTTTACTGAAATGTTGAAAAACTGGTGGAAGGAAATAGAGTGCCAGGATAAAACCAAACTGATTACATGTGCATCAACTATATCTACAACCCACAAAAAGGAAAATTACTGACCAGCCGTCTAAGGGTTCAAAATGGCGCCAAATTATAAATACTAGATTACTTAATATTTTACTGAAAAGTTGAAAAACTGGTAGAACGAAATAGAGTGCCAGGATAAAACCAAACTGATTACATGTGCATCAACTATATCTACAATCCACAAAAAGGAAAATTACTGACCAGCCGTCTAAGGGTTCAAAATGGCGCCAAATTATAAATACTAGATTACTTAATATTTTACTGAAATGTTGAAAAACTGGTGGAAGGAAATAGAGTGCCAGGATAAAACCAAACTGATTACATGTGCATCAACTATATCTACAACCCACAAAAAGAAAAATTACTGACCAGCCGTCTAAGGGTTCAAAATGGCGCCAAATTATAAACACTAGATTACTTAATATTTTACTGAAAAGTTGAAAAACTGGTAGAACGAAATAGAGTGCCAGGATAAAACCAAACTGATTACATGTGCATCAACTATATCTACAATCCACAAAAAGGAAAATTACTGACAAGCCGTCTAAGGGTTCAAAATGGCGCCAAATTATAAATACTAGATTACTTAATATTTTACTGAAAAGTTGAAAAACTGGTAGAAGGAAATAGAGTGCCAGGATAAAACCAAACTGATTACATGTGCATCAACTATATCTACAACCCACAAAAAGGAAAATTACTGACCAGCCGTCTAAGGGTTCAAAATGGCGCCAAATTATAAATACTAGATTACTTAATATTTTACTGAAAAGTCGAAAAACTGGTAGAAGGAAATAGAGTGCCAGGACAAAACCAAACTGATTACATGTGCATCAACTATATCTACAACCCACAAAAAGGAAAATTACTGACAAGCCGTCTAAGGGTTCAAAATGGCGCCAAATTATAAATACTAGATTACTTAATATTTTACTGAAAAGTTGAAAAACTGGTAGAAGGAAATAGAGTGCCAGGATAAAACCAAACTGATTACATGTGCATCAACTATATCTACAACCCACAAAAAGGAAAATTACTGACCAGCCGTCTAAGGGTTCAAAATGGCGCCAAATTATAAATACTAGATTACTTAATATTTTACTGAAAAGTTGAAAAACTGGTAGAAGAAAATAGAGTGCCAGGATAAAACCAAACTGATTACATGTGCATCAACTATATCTACAACCCACAAAAAGGAAAATTACTGACCAGCCGTCTAAGGGTTGAAAATGGCGCCAAATTATAAATACTAGATTACTTAATATTTTACTGAAAAGTTGAAAAACTGGTAGAAGGAAATAGAGTGCCAGGATAAAACCAAACTGATTACATGTGCATCAACTATATCTACAACACACAAAAAAGAAAATCACTGACCAGCCGTCTAAGGGTTCAAAATGGCGCTAAATTATAAATACTAGATTACAAAAAACAGACTAAACAAATTTTTGACGCGAAGTAGCAACGAACATGACTTATAATAGCTAGACAGAATGATATCAAGTGGCATTGAAGACGCCGCTCAGCGTTCTGTTGTAATTGGGAAGGATGCGACTTCAGACCAATAGTAGAGGGGATTTAAACTGGTTTACGCAGTTAACGAATTGTACTGGGCAAATATTTTCCATGCCGAATGTGACAGTTATAACCGAATATAAATATTCTATATGCATAGTTGGACACCGCTTAACGTTCCACCAGTTTTAGAAAAAATTATGGAACCCTCCTTATGACGTTTGTCACAAAATGATCGGTTTCAAAGACGCCGTAGAACGTCAGTGTCCTTCAACGTGTTAACGTACTTTTATTTATTGATTTTACTGAACTTTAATCACCAATCATGAAGTTTAAATTTATTTCAAAGAACAAAGTGTTTAGTATAATATTTGAATGCATTAATAAACACGTCCCTTACTTTAATTTAGAAGATCCTCTAAGTGCGACCATATACAAAAACATTATACATTCTCTAAAAGGTACCGAGTATGGTTTCTTATCTAGAATTCAGAGAATAATATATACAAATTGTAATTTCAAGCAATATTTCAAGGAACGGTGTAGTCAAATTCCAAAGAATATTTTTAAATTTAAAAAATCCGCAATAGCTGGTGCAACCATAGAGTCATTCTTAACAGAAAAATCTATCAAATGTGCAAACGTGAGTCCTTTTTGGAGAGATCAAAGGTCTATATATGGTGACATGTGTAAAGCGTTTTTGATGAAAAATTCACTTAAAAATCGTAAATTAATATATCGGAAATGGGTGACATTAAGGCAAAAGATATGTACACATTCAAATGAAATAAAAGTAGTTAATTCGGACGTTTGTCTGGGTTCCATATATTGTTCAACGCCATTGGGCAATAAAGAAGTCAATTCTTTCGAGCATTCTATACAGAATCAAATAATTGATTTCGAACTAAATGAATTACATAGTTATACAAAGGTGCATACAGACTCTAAGTATACTAGTAATTCTCATGATATAGCACTAGATAATCCTGATGTTGAACGTGCTAAAACTATTAACATCACTCCTGAAGATTTTGACGTTCCAAAGGAAGTTATGGATTTATCTAGTCCAGCTAAGGACCAAAACATACTACCAGTAAATTCCAAAAATGCTGAAAAATCAAATTCTATTAGATATATAAAGAAGTCTTACATTTATTTTGAAGGGCAATTTAGTATAAACAGCAAAATTTGGAATTTGATCTATCAAAATGGTAAACTTGTTTCAAAGCTTTACCCGACTGTACTCAGAAATCGCTTGAAAAATATGTCAACAACACCTGTATAGTTATTTTCAAAGACGTGAGATACAGAAAGAAAGACAACATACACATCTTCGGTATATGTAAATATAATAACTACAGATGCAAAAGATTTAAAATTATAGTAACGAATATGATAGCTAGCGTCTATAGTACCTCGAATAACTTTTGTCACCCAAACTTCTTAACCCAACATGTTCGTGGGGCTGAAAGAGGTATTTAAAAAAAAAAGCTTTTCAAGGAAAAACCATTTAAATTTAAAAGCAATCTTTGATAGAGTGCAATAAAACTGTATTAAAACTGGTAAAACTTACAAACAATAAAGTCCGATCCAACACTTAGAAAAATCAGATCCGAAGCACTGTCTTCTTTAGATAGAAGTGGACATGCATTTTTGGATATAGATTTATTGCAGCTGGATCATCCGGAATACATCAAGGAAGTGAGTATACCTTTCTGCGTTAAATTGTATAGCCTGCAGCAGTTAAATATACTAAAAGCCCAAAATTCCGCTGAAAGTCTGACAATTATTTATTTTGATGCCACTGGAAATGTTGTGAGGAGTCCATTGGAAAATACAAAACGAATATATTTTTATTCCGCGGTTATACAAATACATAATTCTGGTCGAGTATTTCCAATATTCTCAATGATATCGTCTGTGCACAACTCAAATGCAATTTTTAAATTGTTTAATGATTTTCGCTATTTTTGCGAGGAAAATAATTATTTTCCATGCTTCTCTAGATTGGTCACTGATTTTTCATTTGCCAATATACATGCTGCATGTAAAGCTTTCCACAGGTGTACTTTATATGAATATTTACATAAAACGTATACACTTGTGATTGACAATAAAAAGTTTCAAGAAAAAAATTTCATAAGCATTCATCTTTGTAGTGCTCATTTTATGAAAATGGTTTCAAAAGATGTGGATGGTTTGTCGACAAATGATGTTCAGACACCTTTGTTTAAAGAAATGATAGCTTTAGCCATTACATTACAATCTATTGAAGATTTTGAAATATTTGTATTTAATACGTATGTGTTACTGAATACAAAATACAACAATTCAAAGGTACATCACGCAAAACAAAACATACGCTATCTGAAATCTCAGTCGGAGAATGAAATTAATTTTCATGGCGCAGGATGTTCTGAAATTGAAAATATACAATCACATAAGCAAGAAGGAGAAACATTATATAAATCAAGTCCGTTCTATAGCCATTTTAACAAATTAATTAAAACGTTAACAATTTAGAGGAGGACTGTATTGTTGAAGAAAACGTGTTATATAATCCCGAATATTTTAAAGTAATATTAACAAAATATCTTCCCTTCTGCAGTCTTTGGAGTAGGTTAATGTTACAAAAAGTCGATAGGGTTACAAATGCACCGATAGAAAACTACTTCGGTCAACTAAAACGCAATATATTAGAAGCGCGAACCAATATAAAATGCACACACTTTATAAGAAAACTAAGAGAAGAGGTTATTGCTTTAAATATTGAAACTGAAATAAAAATTAAAAAAACACAATTGACAAAAGATCCTACAAATGAGAAAAATTCGCAAGAACAGTGGAATAAGAAAATTAAAAAACAAGGTACACATTTTGACGGTCGCTATCTACAATTTGGAAAAAACATTTACGAAAAAGGGGTTGTCTATCCTGAAGACGTCGATGAGTTTGCTCAATGTGGATATTGTGGTCACGGAGCTGGAGACGACATGAATTTATGGGTGCAATGCGATGCCTGCAAGCGCTGGTATCACCAACGCTGTGAAGATACTAAACATAGCTTTAGCGCAGATTTTTTGTGTAAGTTGTGGCTCTACAGAAAATCTAACCCAGAAATGCCTGTAATTGACAACAACTCGTACATAAAATATCAGAATTTTCTATCAGAGTTAATGTCAGCAACGCCACAGGAACTGGCTGGGATAAAAGTAAAAACACGTGCTCAAAAACAAAGCAACGATTGGTACGCAGAACGTAAAATTCGACTAACTGCAAGCAATTTTGGGAAAATATGCAAAAGTAAGGAAAGCGGTTATTCGAAAATTGTAAAAACTCTCCTTCAGAAACAACTCAATACGCCTGCTATACGGTATGGCGTACTGAATGAGAAGAAAGGATTAAACGAGTATCTGAAGATCGTTGCTCCAAAATACCAACAATGTGGTTTGGTGGTCCACAAGGAATATAAATATCTTGCCGCGTCACCAGATGGACTAATTGACAAAGATGGTATGGTAGAAATCAAATGTCCATATGCAAGAAGAAATCAGGATCCATCCGTTTATAAATTTGATTTTTTAGATACGAATGGAGACACTGTTAAGATATTCCACGATTATCATTTTCAAATTCAGGGACTACTTGAAATCACTAACCGCTCATGGTGCGATCTAGTAATTTATTCCAATAACAGCTGCAAAATCATTCGCATAAATAGATCAAAAGAGTTCTGGAATACAATGCTACCGAAACTGAAAAAATTTTATTACTTTTGTCTTCTCCCATCATTGTTTGATGAAACTATATTATCAATTATATTGTCAATTCAAAAGCTAAGATGGACAACATTAGATAACCTATCTTTTTTTGAAAATGGTATCGTAAGTGATCCCAATTATTATAAGCTTTTACCTAGTAACAGAGGCTACGTCGTAACCGTAGATGTAAGTGTAAATTTTTCTGTCAAGGAATTATTAATTGATGATTTTTTAACACTCAGTGGAAAGGAATGGCTCAGTTCGTTTGTGATTGATCATTGTTTAAATCTTTTCAATAGAAATCAGGAATACCAACTCATTTCGGTTGCAAAATCGTCAGTAATTTTTGGAGAAGTAGACTACGATCAAGAGTTTGCAGATTCCATAGTCATAACGAAAGATAAAATTTTAATGCCCGTGGCTACTGGAACACAATCTGGCAGGCACTTCATTTTAGTAGGGGCTAATTTTTCTTTAAAAGTTTTGACTGTTTTAGATCCTTTGGGCGGTGAACTTATGTTTATGCAGGTACTACTAAAACAATTTTTAAGATTTCTTTATAAAAAAGACAAAAGCAACACATATACTTGGCAAGTGATAACATTACAGCATGTGCGTCAAGAGGACAGTTATAACTGTGGTGTTTTTGTTATATATTTTTCATCAATGATAATGGAACAGAAAATACTCACAAATAACATTGACTGCTCAGAGTACATGAAACAACTAAAGATCTTATTACTTAAACAGGGTAACAACATGAAAAGGAAATGCTTTTACTGTTCAGTTGATGTTCTACAAGATACAACAAACTTCAGATGCAGTACATGCCTGAGATTTACGCACAATAAGTGTTTGTTGTCATATGATGAAATAAAAAGGTATCCCCATTTCAGAAAAACACTAAATGGATTGTGTAACCTCTGTAGAATGAACTGATACACAACGATTGCATTACGCAAATATCTCAACAATTTGGAACTTATAAAAATATTAAAATTAAGGTGTTCGGTTCGACCAATACATAAATAATAAACATGACAATTACGTCACATTTTTCTTATGTTAAAGTCGTGACAGTGTCTAAAATAATCGTAATACAATAGACAAAGACGTGTAACCATTTGGTATTTGTTTTAAGAAATGGTATACGTTTACTTCTTTGAAAAGAAAAAGTTACATTATTGCAACTAGTTCTAAAATCAGCTCCCTTTCACTATCAATTTTTACGTAATTTACAACACAGTTCTACTCTTGTAATTTTTCTTACGATTATTGCAATTGTGTCTATCTGTTTCGAATGTTATGTGTTCTTACAAAGTTGGATGGAATACACACAGTTCTTCTCGACTGGATGTGATCAAGTAGGAAAATCCTACGTTCCAATTAGTGTCAACAGCATGTGAACTTACTTGAACATTTTCAAAAGCAGAAAAACAATGTTAGCTCTTTCCACTACAAGCAATACAATGAGATGTTGGCTATTTTGTATTTCTATATATATGCTTATATACAGTGTGTTACCAGGGATGGCAGATGCTTTACAGATTCACTCAGTAGTGTAAACAGAGGTAATGCTCGTACTAAATCTGACCTACTTATACGTGGTCATGGAAACAAACTTTGAAAAACAGTTAAATTGTCTTAAGTTTTAAACCAGGAAACCATACAAACTATGCACATGCAAGGTATGATGAAACTGTAATAAACTTGGTTAAGTCCTGGCTTTCTATTTGTTTTATAAGGTTTTCAACTTGTCAGTAAAATATTAAATAATCAAGTAATTGGCGCCATTTCGACCCCAAAGACGGCTGGTCACCGATTTTCCTTTTTTGTCGGTCGTACATACAGTTAATGCAGATGTAATAAGCTTAAATTTTATCCTGGCACTCTATATCCTTCTACTAGTTTTTTAACTTTTCAGTAAAATATTAAGTAATCTGGTATTTATAATTTGGCGCCATTTTGAACCCTTAGACGGCTGGTCAGTAATTTTCCTTCTTGTGGGTTGTAGATATAGTTAATGCACATGTAATCAGATTGGTTTTATCCTGGCACTCTATTTCCTTCTACCAGTTTTCGACTTTTCAGTAAAATATTAAGTAATCTGGTATTTATAATTTGGCGCCATTTTGAACCCTTAGACGGCTGGTCAGTAATTTTCCTTCTTGTGGGTTGTAGATATAGTTAATGCACATGTAATCAGATTGGTTTTATCCTGGCACTCTATTTCCTTCTACCAGTTTTTCGACTTTTCAGTAAAATATTAAGTAATCTGGTATTTATAATTTGGCGCCATTTTGAACCCTTAGACGGCTGGTCAGTAATTTTCCTTTTTGTGGGTTGTAGATATAGTTAATGCACATGTAATCAGATTGGTTTTATCCTGGCACTCTATTTTCTTCTACCAGTTTTTCAGCTTTTCAGTAAAATATTAAGTAATCTAGTATTTATAATTTGGCGCCATTTTGAACCCTTATACGGCTGGTCAGTAATTTTCCTTTTTGTGGGTTGTAGATATAGTTAATGCACATGTAATCAGTTTGGTTTTATCCTGGCACTCTATTTCCTTCTACCAGTTTTTCGACTTTTCAGTAAAATATTAAGTAATCTGGTATTTATAATTTGGCGCCATTTTGAACCCTTAGACGGCTGGTCAGTAATTTTCCTTCTTGTGGGTTGTAGATATAGTTAATGCACATGTAATCAGATTGGTTTTATCCTGGCACTCTATTTCCTTCTACCAGTTTTTCGACTTTTCAGTAAAATATTAAGTAATCTGGTATTTATAATTTGGCGCCATTTTGAACCCTTAGACGGCTGGTCAGTAATTTTCCTTTTTGTGGATTGTAGATATAGTTAATGCACATGTAATCAGATTGGTTTTATCCTGGTACTCTATTTCCTTCTACCAGTTTTTCAACTTTTCAGTAAAGTATTAAGTAATCTAGTATTTATAATTTGGCGCCATTTTGAACCCTTAGACGGCTGGTCAGTAATTTTCCTTTTTGTGGATTGTAGATATAGTTAATGCACATGTAATCAGTTTGGTTTTATCCTGGCACTCTATTTCCTTCTACCAGTTTTTCGACTTTTCAGTAAAATATTAAGTAATCTGGTATTTATAATTTGGCGCCATTTTGAACCCTTAGACGGCTGGTCAGTAATTTTCCTTCTTGTGGGTTGTAGATATAGTTAATGCACATGTAATCAGATGGTTTTATCCTGGCACTCTATTTCCTTCTACCAGTTTTTCGACTTTTCAGTAAAATATTAAGTAATCTGGTATTTATAATTTGGCGCCATTTTGAACCCTTAGACGGCTGGTCAGTAATTTTCCTTTTTGTGGTTGTAGATATAGTTAATGCACATGTAATCAGATTGGTTTTATCCTGGACTCTATTTCCTTCTACCAGTTTTTCAACTTTTCAGTAAAGTATTAAGTAATCTAGTATTTATAATTTGGCGCCATTTTGAACCCTTAGACGGCTGGTCAGTAATTTTCCTTTTGTGGTTGTAGATATAGTTAATGCACATGTAATCAGTTTGGTTTTATCCTGGCACTCTATTTCCTTCTACCAGTTTTTCGACTTTTCAGTAAAATATTAAGTAATCTGGTATTTATAATTTGGCGCCATTTTGAAACCTTAGACGGCTGGTCAGTAATTTTCCTTTTGTGGGTTGTAGATATAGTTAATGCACATGTAATCAGTTGGTTTTATCCTGGCACTCTATTTCCTTCTACCAGTTTTTCGACTTTTCAGTAAAATATTAAGTAATTGGTATTTATAATTTGGCGCCATTTTGAACCCTTAGACGGCTGGTCAGTAATTTTCCTTTTGTGGGTTGTAGATATAGTTAATGCACATGTAATCAGATTGGTTTTATCCTGGCACTCTATTTTCTTCTACCAGTTTTTCACTTTTCAGTAAAATATTAAGTAATCTAGTATTTATAATTTGGCGCCATTTTGAACCCTTAACGGCTGGTCAGTAATTTTCCTTTTGTGGGTTGTAGATATAGTTAATGCACATGTAATCAGTTTGGTTTTATCCTGGCACTCTATTTCCTTCTACCAGTTTTATTTTCAGTAAAATATTAAGTAATCTGGTATTTATAATTTGGCGCCATTTTGAACCCTTAGACGGCTGGTCAGTAATTTTCCTTTGTGGGTTGTAGATATAGTTAATGCATACAGATTGGTTTTATCCTGGCACTCTATTTCCTTCTACCAGTTTTCGACTTTTCAGTAAAATATTAAGTAATTGGTATTTATAATTTGGCGCCATTTTGAACCCTTAGACGGCTGGTCAGTAATTTTCCTTTTGTGTTGTAGATATAGTTAATGCACATGTAATCAGATTGGTTTTATCCTGGACTATTTTCTTCTACCAGTTTTTCACTTTTCAGTAAAATATTAAGTAATCTAGTATTTATAATTTGGCGCCATTTTGAACCCTTAGACGGCTGGTCAGTAATTTTCCTTTTGTGAGTTGTAGATATAGTTAATGCACATGTAATCAGTTTGGTTTTATCCTGGCACTCTATTTCCTTCTACCAGTTTTCGACTTTTCAGTAAAATATTAAGTAATCTGGTATTTATAATTTGGCGCCATTTTGAACCCTTAGACGGCTGGTCAGTAATTTTCCTTTTGTGGGTTGTAGATATAGTTAATGCACATGTAATCAGATAGGTTTTATCCTGGCACTCTATTTCCTTCTACCAGTTTTTCGACTTTTCAGTAAAATATTAAGTAATCTGGTATTTATAATTTGGCGCCATTTTGAACCCTTAGACGGCTGGTCAGTAATTTTCCTTTTGTGGGTTGTAGATATAGTTAATGCACATGTAATCAGATTGGTTTTATCCTGGACTCTATTTCCTTCTACCAGTTTTTCGACTTTTCAGTAAAATATTAAGTAATCTGGTATTTATAATTTGGCGCCATTTTGAACCCTTAGACGGCTGGTCAGTAATTTTCCTTTTTGTGGATTGTAGATATAGTTAATGCACATGTAATCAGTTTGGTTTTATCCTGGCACTCTATTTCCTTCTACCAGTTTTTCGACTTTTCAGTAAAATATTAAGTAATCTGGTATTTATAATTTGGCGCCATTTTGAACCCTTAGACGGCTGGTCAGTAATTTTCCTTTTGTGGATTGTAGATATAGTTAATGCACATGTAATCAGTTTGGTTTTATCCTGGCACTCTATTTCCTTCTACCAGTTTTTCGACTTTTCAGTAAAATATTAAGTAATCTGGTATTTATAATTTGGCGCCATTTTGAACCCTTAGACGGCTGGTCAGTAATTTTCCTTTTGTGGATTGTAGATATAGTTAATGCACATGTAATCAGTTTGGTTTTATCCTGGCACTCTATTTCCTTCTACCAGTTTTTCGACTTTTCAGTAAAATATTAAGTAATCTGGTATTTATAATTTGGCGCCATTTTGAACCCTTAGACGGCTGGTCAGTAATTTTCCTTTTGTGGATTGTAGATATAGTTAATGCACATGTAATCAGTTGGTTTTATCCTGGCACTCTATTTCCTTCTACCAGTTTTTCGACTTTTCAGTAAAATATTAAGTAATCTGGTATTTATAATTTGGCGCCATTTTGAACCCTTAGACGGCTGGTCAGTAATTTTCCTTTTGTGGTTGTAGATATAGTTAATGCACATGTAATCAGATTGGTTTTATCCTGGACTCTATTTCCTTCTACCAGTTTTTCACTTTTCAGTAAATATTAAGTAATCTGTATTTATAATTTGGCGCCATTTTGAACCCTTAGACGCTGGTCAGTAATTTTCCTTTTGTGGATTGTAGATATAGTTAATGCACATGTAATCAGTTTGGTTTTATCCTGGCACTCTTTTCCTTCTACCAGTTTTTCACTTTTCAGTAAAATATTAAGTAATCTGGTATTTATAATTTGGCGCCATTTTGAACCCTTAGACGGCTGGTCAGTAATTTTCCTTTTGTGGGTTGTAGATATAGTTAATGCACATGTAATCAGATGGTTTTATCCTGGCACTCTATTTCCTTCTACCAGTTTTTCGACTTTTCAGTAAAATATTAAGTAATCTGGTATTTATAATTTGGCGCCATTTTGAACCCTTAGACGGCTGGTCAGTAATTTTCCTTTTGTGGTTGTAGATATAGTTAATGCACATGTAATCAGTTTGGTTTTATCCTGGCACTCTATTTCCTTCTACCAGTTTTTCGACTTTTCAGTAAAATATTAAGTAATCTGGTATTTATAATTTGGCGTATTTTGAACCCTTAGACGGCTGGTCAGTAATTTTCCTTTTGTGGATTGTAGATATAGTTAATGCACATGTAATCAGTTTGGTTTTATCCTGGCACTCTATTTCCTTCTACCAGTTTTTCGACTTTTCAGTAAAATATTAAGTAATCTGGTATTTATAATTTGGCGCCATTTTGAACCCTTAGACGGCTGGTCAGTAATTTTCCTTTTGTGGATTGTAGATATAGTTAATGCACATGTAATCAGTTTGGTTTTATCCTGGCATCTATTTCCTTCTACCAGTTTTTCGACTTTTCAGTAAAATATTAATAATCTGGTATTTATAATTTGGCGCCATTTTGAACCCTTAGACGGCTGGTCAGTAATTTTCCTTTTTTTTGAAACTTTTATTGCATCACAAGTTTTCGTTTTAGTAATATTATATAAGTAACCTGTGGAAATCTTTTGGATTTATGCAATGAAAATCATCAATTGAACTGAAAATATTATTTTCTAAAATGCGAAAACTTAAACATTTAAATTCTTTGTTGGAGAGATATATGATTTGAAATACTGACAGATTGTTTTATACCGCGAATAAAATATTTCTTTGTTTTTCAGACTCTCAAATTTCAGTGATCAAATAAATATTGCAGACTTTAGCGATTGGTAGTAATTACTGTGATTAAATTTAAGCAGAAAGTTACTCATCCTTAGTTTCCGGATTCCAGTAAAAATTATATCCAAAATGCGCCATTTACTAAGAAGACAGTGTTCGGATCTGATTTTCTAAGTGTTGGATCGGACTTTATTTTTGTAAGTTTACCAGTTTTAATACAGTTTTATTGCACTCTATCAAAGATTGCTTTTAAATTTAAATGGTTTCCTTGAAAGTTTTTTAATACTTTCAGCCCACGAACATGTGGGTTAAGAAGTTTGGGTGACAAAAGTTATTCGAGGTACTATAGACGCTAGCTATCATATTCGTTACTATAATTTTAAATCTTTGCATCTGTAGTTATTATATTTATATATACCGAAGATGTGTATGCTGTCTTTTTTTCTGTATCTTACGTCTTTGAAAATAACTATACAGGTGTTGTTAACATATTTTTTCAAACGATTTCTGAGTACAGTCGGGTAAAGCTTTGAAACAAGTTTACCATTTCGATAGATCAAATTCCAAATTTTGCTCTCTATACTAAATTGCCCTTCAAAATAAATGTAAGAATGCTTAATACATTTAACAGAATTTGAGTTTTCAGCATTTCTGGAATTTACTGGTAGTATGTTCTAGTCTTTAGCTGGACTAGATAAATCCATAATTTCTTTTGGAACGGCAAAATCTTCAGGAGTGATGTTAATAGTTTTAGCACTTTCAACATCAGGATTATCTAGTGCTATATCATGAGAATTACTAGTATACTAGAGTCTGCATGCACCTTCGTATAACTTTCTAATTCATTTAGTTCGAAATCAATTATTTGATTTTGTATATAATGCTCGAAAGAATTGACTTCTGTATTGCCCAATGGCGTTGAACAGTACATGGTGCCCAGACAGACGTCCGAATCAACCACTTTTATTTCATTTGTTTGTGTACATATCTTTTGCCTTAATGTCACCCATTTCCGATATATTAATTTACGATTTTAAGTGAATTTTTCATCAAAACGCTTTACACATGTCACCTATATAGACCTTTGATCTCTCAAAAGGACTCACGTTTGCACATTTGATAGATTTTTCTGTTAAGAATGACTCTATGGTTGCACCAGCTATTGCGGATTTTTAAATTTAAAAATATTCTTTGAATTTGACTACACCGTTCCTTGAAATATTGCTTGAAATTACAATTTGTATATATTATTCTCTGAATTCTAGATAAGAAACCATACTCGGTACCTTTTAGAGAATGTATAATGTTTTTGTATATGGTCGCACTTAGAGGATCTTCTAAATTAAAGTAAGGGACGTGTTTATTAATGCATTCAAATATTATACTAAACACTTTGTTCTTTGAAATAAATTTAAACTTCATGATTGGTGATTAAAGTTCAGTAAAATCAATAAATAAAAGTACGTTAACACGTTGAAGGACACTGACGTTCTACGGCGTCTTTGAAACCGATCATTTTGTGACAAACGTCATAAGGAGGGTTCCATAATTTTTTCTAAAACTGGTGGAACGTTAAGCGGTGTCCAACTATGCATATAGAATATTTATATTCGGTTATAACTGTCACATTCGGCATGGAAAATATTTGCCCAGTACAATTCGTTAACTGCGTAAACCAGTTTAAATCCCCTCTACTATTGGTCTGAAGTCGCATCCTTCCCAATTACAACAGAACGCTGAGCGGCGTCTTCAATGCCACTTGATATCATTCTGTCTAGCTATTATAAGTCATGTTCGTTGCTACTTCGCGTCAAAAATTTGTTTAGTCTGTTTTTTGTAATCTAGTATTTATAATTTAGCGCCATTTTGAACCCTTAGACGGCTGGTCAGTGATTTTCTTTTTTGTGTGTTGTAGATATAGTTGATGCACATGTAATCAGTTTGGTTTTATCCTGGCACTCTATTTCCTTCTACCAGTTTTTCAACTTTTCAGTAAAATATTAAGTAATCTAGTATTTATAATTTGGCGCCATTTTCAACCCTTAGACGGCTGGTCAGTAATTTTCCTTTTTGTGGGTTGTAGATATAGTTGATGCACATGTAATCAGTTTGGTTTTATCCTGGCACTCTATTTCCTTCTACCAGTTTTTCAGCTTTTCAGTAAAATATTAAGTAATCTAGTATTTATAATTTGACGCCATTTTGAACCCTTAGACGGCTGGTCAGTAATTTTCCTTTTTGTGGGTTGTAGATATAGTTAATGCACATGTAATCAGTTTGGTTTTATCCTGGCACTCTATTTCCTTCTACCAGTTTTTCAGCTTTTCAGTAAAATATTAAGTAATCTAGTATTTATAATTTGACGCCATTTTGAACCCTTAGACGGCTGGTCAGTAATTTTCCTTTTTGTGGGTTGTAGATATAGTTAATGCACATGTAATCAGTTTGGTTTTATCCTGGCACTCTATTTCCTTCTACCAGTTTTTCAGCTTTTCAGTAAAATATTAAGTAATCTAGTATTTATAATTTGACGCCATTTTGAACCCTTAGACGGCTGGTCAGTAATTTTCCTTTTTGTGGGTTGTAGATATAGTTAATGCACATGTAATCAGTTTGGTTTTATCTTGGCACTCTATTTCCTTCTACCAGTTTTTCAGCTTTTCAGTAAAATATTAAGTAATCTAGTATTTATAATTTGACGCCATTTTGAACCCTTAGACGGCTGGTCAGTAATTTTCCTTTTTGTGGGTTGTAGATATAGTTAATGCACATGTAATCAGTTTGGTTTTATCCTGGCACTCTATTTCCTTCTACCAGTTTTTCAGCTTTTCAGTAAAATATTAAGTAATCTAGTATTTATAATTTGACGCCATTTTGAACCCTTAGACGGCTGGTCAGTAATTTTCCTTTTTGTGGGTTGTAGATATAGTTAATGCACATGTAATCAGTTTGGTTTTATCCTGGCACTCTATTTCCTTCTACCAGTTTTTCAGCTTTTCAGTAAAATATTAAGTAATCTAGTATTTATAATTTGACGCCATTTTGAACCCTTAGACGGCTGGTCAGTAATTTTCCTTTTTGTGGGTTGTAGATATAGTTAATGCACATGTAATCAGTTTGGTTTTATCCTGGCACTCTATTTCCTTCTACCAGTTTTTCAGCTTTTCAGTAAAATATTAAGTAATCTAGTATTTATAATTTGACGCCATTTTGAACCCTTAGACGGCTGGTCAGTAATTTTCCTTTTTGTGGGTTGTAGATATAGTTAATGCACATGTAATCAGTTTGGTTTTATCCTGGCACTCTATTTCCTTCTACCAGTTTTTCAGCTTTTCAGTAAAATATTAAGTAATCTAGTATTTATAATTTGACGCCATTTTGAACCCTTAGACGGCTGGTCAGTAATTTTCCTTTTTGTGGGTTGTAGATATAGTTAATGCACATGTAATCAGTTTGGTTTTATCCTGGCACTCTATTTCCTTCTACCAGTTTTTCAACTTTTCAGTAAAATATTAAGTAATCTGGTATTTATAATTTGGCGCCATTTTGAACCATTAGACGGCTGGTCAGTAATTTTCCCTTTTGTGGATTGTAGATATAGTTAATGCACATGTAATCAGTTTGGTTTTATCCTGGCACTCAATTTCCTTCTACCAGTTTTTCAACTTTTCAGTAAAATATTAAGTAATCTAGTATTTATAATTTGGCGCCATTTTGAACCCTTAAACGGCTGATCTGTGATTTTCCTTTTTGTCGGTCGTAGATATAGTTAACGCAGAAGTAATTTGCTTGTTTTTGTCTTGGCAGTGTATTTCCTTCTACAATTTTTTTTTAATTTTGTGTTATTTGCATTTAGGGTATTTTAAAATTTTTGAAAAGTGCGCCAATTATTTTGTTTAGATGCTATATATATAGGTGCAAGAATAATCTACCGGTATAAATCTGTTTTGCCAAAGAATATTCAGCATAAAATAGTAAGCAAATGAGTAGGTCGCTTTATATTAGTTTTACCTACGCCACTGAACCTTCGGGTATTTCCGCTATTTTGTCTGCTGAAATGTGTCTGCTAACTTCACGCCGGTTTGTCTTTAGCAGATTACTTCCAAGTACTATTTAAATTCGATGCTCCATACAAACAATTCCAGGTTGTATAGTGAATACTATAAATTATAAAAATTATCACTTACAATACGCTTTCCAAATTTTGTATTTTTGTTGACTGTGCTACATTCCGTTGTGTTTGTACAGTATTGTGCCGCAAATGCTAACTAGTAACTTAAAACGGTATTGAAAATAAATTAACAAAAGTTTTCGTTTATGGTCTCGCACTCGCGTAATCAGCACTGTCATATGCTGTAAACGCGAGAGCACTTACTTCAATATTATCAAAAATTTTAAATAAGACAAAATTATACGGTCCACGTTTTCGCGCACTGTTAGCCAAATAAATGGGGATTAATTTGTTTACTTTGTGCAGTTGGCAAACACTTGGTATCCCATTCCGTATAGTAGGCGAAGAAATATTGAAATGTATGTATCAAATAACAAGTAATTATTTTTACAATATTTTTAACGAACTTTTGAGAGTTCTGCTGTGCAAATAAATAAAAAATATATACAAATAATTTTCAAAAGCACAAAGGTGGGAGATACTGATGGTTAATAAACCTTCAACCAATTTTAAATTGCTAAAAATTGGGCTGCATTGTGCCGATAAATGACAAGATTCTTACCTAATGACAAAATGTCGTCAGACTAATAGATACGCCAGCACAATTAACAAAAAAAAACGATTTTAGAAATTAAAACTTTCACATACTAATGATTTCTAAACCGTGACCAATAATTAAATTCTGCCAGCAGTGCTGGATTGTGATACTCAAACTCAATATTAACACGCACAACTATTTCGGGGCTGCGGTGAGCTTAGGCCACCTGTGTTCAAAATGTACTGTGCCGCCTGTACTAAGCAGAGAGAAGGTTAATAGAAAGATATTTTAATATTAGTAAATATAATTGCAAAACAATTTCTACACAATTAAAGGTTAACTAACAATTAAATAAACATTAACCTAAAGAAAGCCAATAATTATTTATCGTAATAGGGAACACGATTTATAAAAGTTTTACACGCCGAGCTTTAATTTCAGAAAACTTTTGGACAATAATATGAATATTTAATGCATCCAGTATTTCTGGCTCGATAGATTTCGTTGTCAGGTAGATTAAACGTTCTTGAAGTATTGTAGTCATAAGGTGATTCTTGATCAAGCCAAGTTTAGAGAATGATCTCTTAAGCAACTGAAACAGGTAGCATCAAAATTATCGTTACTGCAATTAGTGTATTGGGAAAATAACTTTGTAGATCATTTTGTACCAAATAACGTAACACTTTAATAGGGCCACTTTTATTTTCTATACTACTACTACTAAGTCTAGGCAGTGTTTCCTCAAACCTTATTAAGAATTTTTAATTCGAGTAAGCTGCATAAAAACCTAAAGTAATTAGAATGCTCATTACGTAGTGCAAATCGTTCTTGCAGTAAGTTAGTGGTCGTATTAAAATATTGACATAAAAATTCCGTTCAAAATTCTTTTTTGAATCATTTCCCACCTCATCTTCATGTTGATAATCGAAATGGACCTTTTTCTTTCGGCGTCTAACAGTTTTCGGTAGACAACATGCAGCATCTGTTTCAAGAAGATCAATTTTTCAAAGCTGTTATTTGTTCGTTTTCGCTTGAAATACGCTATTATTTTATTCAATAGTTCCAAGCACTCCCTAATATTATTAGATAATTTTTGAAACAGCTTACTTACTACATTAATCTGCTACAATATTACACACCATATTACTATAGAACACAAATTTAAAATTTCAATTTTTTTTGCACAGACAAGCTGCCTGGCAACGAGTTTTGATATCTTTGCCGCTGTCATCTGAAATCGTAATTAATGCTTCACATATTGTTTCTAAATTATGCCTCAGGGGGCGTATCGAATCTATCCTACTCTCCTATCGTGTGTCGTATAATAATTTTAATCTGAAGTTATTGATATGTTTCTTCAAAACATCTGAGTTCCTACACGATATCAAAAAAATCAACAGTTCTGAAAATTATGTTAGCTGCATGATTTACGACCAAATTCAGACTGTAAGGTGCGCATGTAACAAAAACGCTCTAGGGTTAGAATCTAAAATTTTTTTACAGCTAATTGTGCTTCCTATTTATGTTTTGCCCAATGTATTTCTGACCACGAATATTTCTTGGATCTAAATTTAGAGATTTTAAATGTTTATGAAGCTCCTGAAATAGATTTTCAAATGTTGAACTAAATATTCGACAGAACCCTAGGACACACTCACAAATTTCTACAGTCTTTTTTAAAATTCAAATCAACAAAACGTACTATAGCTATTAACAACTGTTCCTAGTGACCTTAGTCTGGTATGCAGTCTCAAATTATTGACTAATATTTAGCACCTGCTAGTAACTTTAGTATATACTTTCTAATTACATTTACTAGCAAAGCTACAATCTCATTTTGAATATTGTCACCTAAATTGTACGCATGTATTTGTTCCTTTCTTTAGAGGTTTGAATGCTACGAAATTTCATATTGCTTTTATTGCTTTTAAAACATTTCCGTTGTTTTGTTCATACAACTGATTTGATCCTCCACGAAAAACTAAATTTTGTCTTGCTAGAAATTGTATAACATACACAATTTGCAGCATTAAATCATACCAGTTCTCTTTTCCGATCAAAAAGCTTTTGTTCTTGATTATCAATTGTGGTTTTGCTCTTTAAAGCAAGTGCCAGATTTGCAACCGTTTTAAAACTACTATTAAGCATTTCGCTTTTCATGGCGCGATAACAAGAGATATAAATGTTGTCAGTCATTTGTGTCAATTTCTGCAAAAGAATTGTTTTGTGAAATAAATAACTTGCAATAAAAGCAAAATATACAATCTTTAGACACTGAATACAAAACCACCTCCTTTTGCATGTTTCGCCGTTTACCATAGTGCGCGAATAGAAATGATCTGAAAATTTTTTGTCTTTTTCATTTTTTGGATAGGCGTATCCTTTAACTTGAATAGAACCATTTACAAAAAAAGTTGCCATTCTGCATGTGAAAGTGAAATTGGCCATTTACCCGAATCGTCACTTAAGAACGTTTGTGAAATAGGTAAAAGGTGTACGACGTCAGCACTATCTATGAAGGCATTACGAATACTACATGATGCAACATTAGCCTTAGCCCCACATACTCTTTCCTCACTACTCTCACTTACTTGTAAGGTAGCACTGATATTGTCATTTGTAGACCGCACCAATTCTTTAGGTTTTACATATTTGAAAATCGCACCCTTTTTCCTCTCGCTTTTTCCTTCTTTAGCCACCCTCTTCTTCTTGTATTGAGTACCGGAGAGTCTTTTACGCTTCATAATTTTTATATCAGCTGAAATAGTTTGTTATCTCAGTACTGTAGCGCCTGCGTACCTTCAGTTTTACCACATTTTCCTAATTTATTTGAAGTAATTGATATTTACACTGATAATTATACAACACTAAATTTCTACAATTTATTTCAATACAAGTAATTTATAACGACTAACAAGTAACAACTAAATATATTTTGAATATTTATTTCTAATGTACACGCAACTTACTATAGAAACCGACTTCTCTTTCCATCATTAACGTGCGTTTTTATATAACTTACGGTAGCTTCTAGAAAAATCTGGAGACTGGAAGTCAAACGACAATTGATAAGATACAGGCAGCTTTTATCGACGGCGGTACCTGATAACTGCGTTTTTGTCTGTCGATAGCGGTTAGCATTTCTAGACGTGCGGTAAATGAAAGTTTATATAATGTGCCAAAAATAAATAAGCCGCGACTCGGTAAGTCAATTACCACACCCTATACCGTTTACTCAAGGAAGTTATAATCGCACATTGCACAACCCACGTGCACTAATTGATTTTTTCTTTTACTTTTGTTGTATTTGCAACAGTGGAAACGGCTCCAATTGTAGCAGATATTCACTTTTATTAAAAACCATCTTTCCGCAACTCCACTTACCAAATATTGCCGCCTTTCTGATGTGCCGTCTGTGTTTAGTGAACACTCTTGCCACTAGGGTAGCGCCGCCGTAAACTATTTCAAAACCACGTGAGTAAAAGAATAATCTATTGAAGATGGTGGCGGTTACCAAATAATTTAATAAAATTTTAATTAGTTTGTTAGTCCTTACCATCTAACAATAGACGATTTTTCACCCATATGATTTTTAAAAGATTGTTTTGCCGAATCTTTTTTTTGAGTAGCACAACTTAGTACAATACACAGAAATTAGTTATTTTAAAATTCTTAACTTTTAAAATTCTTCTCTTCCCTTATCTGTGTTGCGATATGTATCAGTCCTAGGACATTTTATTATTAAGGAAAAATATTTCCTACGTCAGCAGAGTACCTATAGCTCAAGCTCTCAACATTCAAATATATTAAATTTTTTGTTAACCCCAACCATTCGCAATAGAATATTCTTTCACCCATATGGTTTTCAAAAATATTTATACGTTAACTTGAGTAGCACAACCAATACAATTCGCGGAATTTATGTGCAGTACTATTTATTGGTTTGATCTTTTTAGAAGCAACGTTGCACTTCATTAGCATAATAGAGCACAACTTTTCCAATGGCACAGTCCTATACAACCCCAGAATGTAACGCACGGTTTAGAAACGTGGCCGTGGAGCTATTAATTCAAAAAGTCTGCTTCTCTTGGTCGATTGTGCTGCCGTATCTATTAATCCTC
This sequence comes from Platerodrilus igneus, assembly GCA_036346225.1. Taxonomy (NCBI): domain Eukaryota; kingdom Metazoa; phylum Arthropoda; class Insecta; order Coleoptera; family Lycidae; genus Platerodrilus; species Platerodrilus igneus. The sequence continues at coordinate 1,652,720 of JARFIW010001278.1, read as the reverse complement.
AGAAAAGCGAAAATGTAACAATATTTATCAACCCCACTTCATCTAATAAAATATTCTTTCAACCATGTAATTTTTGAAAAATATTTGTTCTTATTTCTTGTTTATTATAGCACGACTCACCACAACTGACTAACGCTCTGTAAATATATTGTAAAAGTACGCTTACTTATCCATTATTTTACATATAAGTTTCTATATTCATTACCTAGTATACCGAAGGGGACATGGATTTTTTTTAAACGTAGCATAAATAAGCAACTGGCTTTCAAAAAATCTAGTTGGGTAACTTCATTTTTATTTAATTTCTTTATTGTTATCAATGTTGTCGTTATTGCGATTAATGCAAAAGTCTGTACAAATTTAATTCAACATAGTACAATTAAATTGGACTCAGAATGAGATATGGGGGCCAATTGAAGAAAAATCTTTCAATTATTTTCAATAAATTTCGGGTTACTAAATTGGAAATTCCGTCAGAATATGGCAGAAACAGGCCGCAATGTGATACGATGAAAAAAATACAAAAATCGAAAAGCGCGAGGCCAACTTCGTATGCATAAGTAGACTGTGCCATACCATTGGTTGCTTTTGGTATTTCCTGCATCGCATGCTCTTCTTGAAGGTTATTCCGTAATCCTAAGTCGCATTGTTTTACTTTTATTTGCTATTTAACGATATGTAGCCAGATTAATTCTGAGCTTTAGTAACGTATTCATTTGATTTGACTATTATTGGGTCAAAGCTAAATCTTTTATATCAACAAACGGCGTGAGAGTTGTGTGATTGTGCTCAAATAAAAAACGAACAAGGAACTAATAGCCCCAGAATTAACTAGAGAATTGAATAACGTTAGTAGTAACCGGTATCTGTTTCCTGCAATACAGCAGCTGGACGATTCTGGACCTCTCAGATGAAACTTCCTTTCAAAGCTTCAATCTAGTCGATTCTGGCTTGTCTCATTCCTAACTAATTTTACTGCTTTATAATGCTTTGATTCTCTGTTCGCAGAGGGTGTGAATTCGTGTCTTCACACCAGTCTTGCTGGCGGGAGGATTTGTGTACCTGGTGTATGTGTTCACGGCTCAGCCATCTAATATACTTCTGGTTGTTTTGTTGGTTTGTGTAGGTTTCCGTCAAGCGGAGGTGAGATGTGTTGAATGTGTTCGATATCTGAGTTGTCGATTTTCTCGTATATACTTGACGCCAGCGTCTTAAAGTGGTCTTCTAGTGTTTGTAGCCCGAGGTCCTGCTTTGAGGTTTCATGTCTGACGAACCATGGTGCTCCGGTAATGGTACTAACGGTTTTGTTTTGGAATGCTTTCAGTTTGGTTTTATTTGTGATTGAAATGTAAGTGTACCATGCCGCCAATACGAAATTCAGTATGGGTCGTAAGTATATCTTGTAAGTCTGGAGTCTGATACCCATTGGTAGTCTATTTCTGGGGACGAGTATTCCGTGAATGATTTGCTCTTCGGGCTTTGTTTGTTGTTTCAGTGACGTGTTTGTTGAACGTTAGTTGCTTGTCAATGTGCACCCCTAAGTATTTTATTGATTGGCTAAAAACTAGCTCTTGGTTTTCTAGCGTAGGTGGTTTTGCTTGTTTGTCATGCGTCTGGAGAATATGTTGGCTTTAGTATTCTGAAAGTTTAGTTTGATTTTCCACTGTTGGAACCAATCCGGTAGTGTATCGAACTGTCTTTACAGTTTGGCTGTTGTTTTCTTAGGGTTTCGTCCGAATGTCAAGAGTAGGGTATCGACAGCGTACATGGCACAAAAGACTCTTTCAAGGCATGGTGGGTTTTGGACTTATGCATTAAATAATGTCGGTGAAAGGCAGCCTCTTTATGGAACGCCTACTGCGACGGGTGTTTCTGGTGACAGGATGTCTTCTACTTTTATCTATATCTTCTTGTTGGTTAGGTAACTTCGTATTAACTGGATATAAGGCGTCGGTAAGTTGTGAATGGTGGCAAGCTTATGCAGTAGTCCGTTGATCTATACTTTGTCGAAGACGTTTTCGACATCCAGGGCAATGGCGACTGTGGTTAGTCCTCGGTTGTAGTTGGTGGCTATGTGGTTTATTACCCAGATGACTTGTAATGTTGCGAAGTGTTGTTGCTTAAATCCGTATTGTTCTAATCGGTTGTTCAGCAGTGGTTTCAGTCTTGTCAGTAGTAAACGTTCGAAGATTTTGGATATCGTGCTCAGTAGGGAGATTGGTCTGCAGTTTTCGGCGTCCGTCCTCTTCTTCCCTGGTTTTGGAGTCATAACCACTATTGCCTATCTGGGCAATGTTTGTGGCTGATTATGGTGTTAAAGGTTTTTGTGACGAACACCAGCGTCTTCTTTGCGATGTGTTTTAGAGCCATGTGCGTGATTTCATCTTTTCCTGGGGTTTTCCTGTTACTTTGTCCGTTGATAGTTTGTTTTATCTCTTGCGGAGTGATGTGTTGAATGTCGTTTTCTGCCGGTACTACGGCTGTATCTATAAAGTTGGTGAATGTATTGTCGGTTGTTGGGTTATCTGGAAACGTTTTGTGAAGAACTTCTACGACTTTGGCTGCTTGTTCTTCGGCGCAGTATATCGTTTCGTTTTCTACCTGTAGCGGAGCGGGGTCAGTGTTGTTCCGTATCATAAGTCGATGGTTTAGTCTGTACAAGTTGCTTTCTGGTAGTAGTGTCTAGTTGACGTGGTTGGTCCAGGATCCGTCGTAATGTTCATCCAGCAAAAGCTTGAGTGCACGTAAATTTCGGTTGAGTGACGTTTCTACTTGTGGATCTCGTGTGTTCTTCCACCTTCTGACGAGGGTTTCTTTCTCTTTGGCGGCCTCTTTTATGTATCGTAGGATGTCGGGTCTTTGGTCTCGGGTAGCAGTCTCCACGGAACACTGTTGCATCGATTCTTTTATGGTCATCGTGTGCTGCTTATGTCTGTGTCCCCGTCGGGGATTCCTCTGTGGACAGCCTTGTTGAATTTTCGCCAATTATGTTTTATCCTGGAACTTTTGTGTGCCGTCTGTGGTTGAATCTGTATTTCGGTGAAGATCGGTAGATTCAACTGAGGTCTTGAAGAACTTCTATGTCTAGTGGGTACGGTATGTTCTTTATAATTGTGATGTCGAGGATCTCTACTTTTAGTATTCTGTTCAGTGGGATTCTTGTCAGAGCGTCGGGTGCTACGATGTCGAAGTCCCTGTCGACAGAGTGGGTGTAAAGAATGCGGCTGTTTTTGTTGGAAATTGTTGCTCTACAAGCTTGTGGTTTGGCATTTAAATCTCCTGAGATTATTGTCGGCGTATCTTCGTGTAGTAGGTCGTCAGTGTCTTCAGGGCATATCCGTGCTGTGTGGGCGTCTGTAGACAGCTATTGTGTTAATGAATTGCCCGTTGGCTTTGAACCTGACGCTCACGTTGTCTAAAGCAATCGAGTGTAGCTGAAGTTGTTCGTGAAGTAGTCGGTTGTGTATCAGTACGGCAACCCCTTTGTGGGCTGGTTCTTTTGGATTTAGGTTGCGTTCTTTCTTCTAAATTTTGTAATTTGCCAGTCTGAGTTGTTTGTGTGCGGGTATTTTAATTTCCCGAATCATCGCGACGAGCACGTTGTGTTGTTGTAAGAAGTGTTTTAGTTCAGCTATTTTGTTCGGTGCCCCATTGGCGTTCCAGGAGAGGAGTACTAAATATACACGAACTAATTACTTCTAAATACCAAATTTGTAAACTACTGCACTTTAAATTTAGCTGTGGAAATAAACAAATAAAAACACGCACTATTGGAATGCGGTACCGGAAACGCACTTACCCCGTGTTTACTCGGTGCCTGGCACGACCTTTAAGTGTTTCACCATTAATTAAACCAAAAGATCTGCTTTTAGGAATCTTTAAGCACGCGTGACATTAAAATATGGAATATTTATATTTATTTTATTTCAAAATTTACGGCTTTTGAGTTATTTATTTAATTTAAAAGATGCCTAGATTTTGGTTTTTAAGTTGTTATTTTATTATACGCGCACTATAAAAATTTTACATGTTTTTTGATGGTTTTAGGGGGTTTTTTACACGATTTACGCGGTTTTTGTTTTAAATTTATTAAAAACGCCTTTTTTATTATTTTAAATTTATTTTGGGTATTTGTTGATTAGATTTTTGGTTTAGTAGTCCGAAATTTAACATACTTTATTTTTAAACACAAATTTTGGTTAAAATTTAAGTTAAAACGCGATTTATTTATTATTTATTAAATTTAAATTTTGTTTTTTTTAGTTTTATTTACTGCCCTATGTATTAAAATTAATGCCACACAATAACAAAATTAAATACAATAAATAATAAAGCTTTAAATATAAAAATATAGTAATAAACCCTATATAGAAACTTACTTGTTGCTGCAGAAGCGGGAGCTCCGTAAAACACGTCCGCACACTTCAACAGCTAACTAGAAAGTTGTAATTTATAGACAGCGTATTTATTATTAATTTTGAATTAACGATTTTATTGAACAGTAGACATGGAATTTAGACAAACAGATAGCAACGGACAGGGTTATTTTAAGTTTACTAAATTAATTTTCGTTTTTAATGCCAAAAGGATTTGAGTTGAAAATTAGTGTAATTAACGTATGCGGAAAATAAACGTATCAGGACAAACAATTGATATGTTTTGATTTACAGATGATACAGCGGTATTAGCATTTTGCAGGGAAGAGTTAGAAGCAGCTCTAAATAAAATGGAAACAGTACTAACTAGTATGTAAAACTACTAGTATGTAAAAGAGGAGTAAATAATTAAAAACCAGAATACACATAGGAAGTGAAAACTTAAGAGATTAAAGATTTCTATTACCTAGGAAGTAAAATTGCGCAAGATTTTGTAACTATTTTGAAGATGTTGCGCGATTTACCTATTTTTATTAAAGTGAGACCAAACACCATCGAATTTATTTTTACTGCCATGGGTGAAACAGGAAAGATAAAGCACTAACAGCAAAGTCGCTGTACCAGATGTTGATTGGGGGTGGGGTAAGGTAAAAACCGAACCACCTAAATTTCTCTTAAAAAATTAACCATAGATGATATTGTCGGAGGTTTTCACGGCCGGAGTCATTATAAATATTTATGGTTCTGGGTTGGGACCGTGTCATTTTAATAACTAAGGTCAACGTTTCGCCCACTTTTGTAAGGGGCGTCATCAGGACAACAAAAAGAAAATGTGTAATAAAATAAAAATAATAAAGATAAAGATAAGAATGACAATATTAAGTAGACAAGTTACTCTACTCTTTACACTTTAACTTGTTTACTTAATATTATCATTCTTATCTTTATTATTATTTTTATTTTATTACTCATTTTCTTTTTTTGTCCTGTTATTAAAATGTTATTAAAATGACACGGTCCCAACCCGGAACCATAAATATTTATAATTAACCACCCATGTTGTTTTATCCGTACTAAACATAAGTAATTTTGGAGACTTCCGAACCAACTCTGAACTGTACTTTAACGCGATGAGATTAACAGGGAGGTTTCTAGTAATACGGAAATGTTAGACGCAACTAAACTCTAGGAACTTTAATAACGACTATACGCACCTAAAGCTCAAAAGCTAAGATTATTAAATTTAAACAATTTATCTCTGAAGGAAAAATTATATATCAAATATTTACCAGATCACAATTTGCGTCTGAGCATGTAGCATGTGAAAATAGCAATAAGTATGAGGGTACATAATAATGAAGCGATCCACTATTAGGCAACCCGTCAAACATACAAACGCCCGAGGCACAGCGTATTCTTCAGGATTTGAGAATCCTTCTAGAAAATACTAGATAATGAGTCATATCTTTAATTCAGGGTATATATAAGGCCGATTATGAATGTAAGAGTTAGTCCACATAAGAATGTCGTATATAAATTATATCGTGTATAGTGAATGTTGTTGAGCTTTTTGGAAGCCTAAGAGTATATATACATAAATGTTATATGAGCTAAACGTGTCTAATGTACATGCAGTTTGTAGTATACATAAATAGATAGAACTTGGATTGAATAATAGTTGTGTTAGTGTTGTTAATGGACCTATGGTAAAGAAGTTAGTTTAAGAAGATATTAGTGCTTGTAAATTTATTAGTGTAATAGTGCTTCATTGTTAAGTGTCCTGAAAACATCTATAAATAAAGCTTATACTGTTAATTAGACTTGTGAACAGTGAGTAATAAAGACCTTTATTATTACTTGTTTTGAATTAAAGAAACGCGGTAGCAGTAACCCGCTTCACTGGTGTCAGGTGCGGGGTATATAGTGATTAATTAAAAACACAAGTCTAAAGACATTTAAGTAGTTTGTATATGCCTGTTACAAGAAAACAAAGTAAGATGGAGGCAGAGGCTTTAATGAATTTCCTTAAGGATTTTAAATCCGGTATGGAGGAAAAGTTAAGCGAAAACACTAAGAAATTAAAAGAAAAGTTAAGTGAAAACGCAGCGAGGTCAGTTGAACTGGAATCAACCCTTAAAGAGTTTAAATACGGTATGGAAGTGACACTAAATGAGAACGTAGTGAGGTCAGTTGAACTGGAATCAAACCTTACCGAAAGGTTACGTGAAAATGCTAAGAAAATAGAAGAACGGTTTAGTGAAAACGCGATTAAAATGTAAGAGTTGAATGAAAAGACGGCCACGTTAGAACAAAGATTAATATCAAGCTCCATTGCATTGAAAAAAGATGTCACTGAACAGGTAAAAACAGTTGAGCAAAAGTTGGACAGTAAATTGGTAAAAATAGAAGAAGATATGATGAGGCTGCAAGAACAAGTGATTTCATTAACAACACGGCCACTTGAAATAGAAAACCAAGTTGTAAATGAAAACATTCCAGAAATAAGAACCATCAAAAGAAGCGAGTCAATACCGTCTAAATTTAAAGTGAAACCACCACGATGGCAAAACACCTTGGCCCACATATTTGAAACAATTCGAAGCTGCAACAATAGCCAACGGTTGGTGCAACAAAGAGAAGGCTATCTCCTTAATAGTGGCCCTACGGGGGGAAGCTCTTAACATCTTACAAACGATTCCTGATCACCAGCAGAATGATTACGGCCTCTTAACATCGAAGCTTGAGATGAGATATAGAGATGCTCACCTTCAACAGGTTTACCACGCACAAGTTAAGAACCGCTCGCAAACAACAAGTGAAAGCCTGCAAGAATTCAAAGCTGACATCGTCAGATTAGTTAGATTGGCATATCCAACGGCATCAGATAGTTTCCTCGAACAACTGGCTGTACAAACATTTGTGGATGACGTTAAAGATGGCGAAATACAGCAAGCGCTAAGATTAGCACGGCCAAAAATGTTAGATGATGCACTGGCCTATGCGCTTGAATTTGAAGCAGCTAAGCAGACGTCACATAGGGTGAGTCGCAAAGTTCGGTCTGCCTTAGAGGAACCTGGTCAAGCGCAGAACAGCATAGATAAAATAGTCAACCGTCTGGCGGAAAGACTGGAAAGACAACGACTGCGGAGATGGCGTCTGCGATGCTGGAGCTGCGTTGGTCATTTACAGAGACGCTGCACTCAACCAGCAAAACAACCGGTTGGGCAGCAGGAAAACTAAAGCAAGTCGACGTAAGGGGGCGAACGTCGACAGCACAACGTAGTGCCCCGGAGATTATCATCCGTGCTGCATCGTCGATGGGGAGTCTGGACAGCATTTATATCGATGGTAGAATTAATGGTAGGGTTGTCCGATTACTTGTGGATACAGGAGCAACAAGAACTATTGTGAGACCAGATTTGGTTGATCGTGGAAAAGTGCACCTGTATCGGTGTGTCTCCCAACGGCAAGTAGTGAGAAGATTGGTATCCACGAAGAGACTGCCGTTATGTTGACAAATGTGGACAAATTAATTAATCATCGAGTGTTGGTAGCTAAAATTACAGCGGAAGTGATCTTGGGAATGGATCTCATGAGAGAATATGGGTTTCATGTAAACATGAAAGAAAATGTGCTTTGGATAGATGATGATGAGATTCTATTTCAAGGTGGGAGTAACCAGACGATGCAAGTTCGAATGATTTGCGATATGAAAATACCCGAGAAAGCGGAAATGATAGTAATGGGACGCCCGGATGGTACGCTCCGGGAAGGACAAGTATGCATGATGGAAGCAACTGAATCGGGAATGGGTCAGGAGGGACTACTAATTGGAAGAACGCTGGTAAAGTCTCGAAATATGGTACCAGTAAGGGTGCTGAACATTAATCCGCATACGGTGACCCTGAAGAAAGACACGATTGTGGGAAGTTGCATTCCAGTATGCCATATTAAACGTTGTGTGGACGACACGAAAGATAAACCAGCCAACGGTTGCTCACAGAAATTGCTGGATATGTTAGTACCTTCGTGTCAAGGATTAAACGGCGACCAACTGGGCAAGGTAAAAGAGCTGGTTGGACGATATCGAGGTGTGTTTGCACTGGATGATAGTGAGAAAGGAAGGACGAATGTTGTGCAACACAAGATCAATACTGAAGATGCGCAACCGATAAGACAACACCCCAGGCGGCTTCCTTTGGCAAAACGTAAAGAAGCCGATCAAATTATCACCGATATGGAAGAACAGGGAGTGATTGAACCCTCGAATAGTCCATGGGCATCCCCGGTAGTGCTTGTCAAGAAAAGGGACGGGTCGACAAGGTTTTGTGTAGACTACCGGCGGCTTGACAATGTGACAAAGAAAGACAGCTATCCTTTGCCCAGAATTGATGACACCTTGTATACTCTATCCGGATCTAAATGGTTTTCGACCTTGGACTTGAAAAGCGGATACTGGCAAGTAGGCTTGGAGCCAAACGATAAAAAAAAGACTGCGTTTACAATTGGAACTGGATTATGGCAGTTCAAGGTCATGCCATTTGGATTATGCAATGCCCCTGCTACTTTTGAACGGTTGATAGAGTCGATACTGCGTGGACTGTCTTGGAAGACTTGTCTGGTGTACCTCGACGACGTGATAGTGTTAGGCCGGTCTTTTGAAAAACACCTTAAGAACCTAGAGGAGATATTTCAAAGATTACGAGGGGCAAACCTTACATTGAGCCCCAAGAAGTGGCACCTGTTTGGAAAAGAGGTGAAATACCTAGGACATGTCGTTTCGGAGACCGGAATAAGAGCTGACCCTGACAAAATAAAAACGGTACAAGAGTGGCCTACACCAGCAGATATACACCAACTACGCAGTTTTCTAGGATTGTGCACATATTACCGACGCTTTATACTTGGGTTTGCAAATATTGCCAAACCGTTAACGAAATTAACCGAAGATGGACAAGAGTATGATTGGAATGACGATTGCCACAGTGCATTTAAACAACTGAAACGGCTACTGGTTACAGCACCAATTTTGAGTTATCCACGGATGGAGGAGAAATTTGTGTTGGATACCGATGCCAGTAACACAGCTATAGGAAGCGTTCTCTCTCAAGTGCAGGACGGACAAGAAAAAGTTATTGGGTATTTCAGCAACGTCTTGTCGAGGCCAGAAAGGAACTACTGTGTGACAAGAAGGGAGATGTTGGCCGTCGTCAAAGCAGTAGAGCACTTTTATAAATACTTATACGGCTGTAAATTCCTGTTGAGAACAGACCATGCTGCACTGAAATGGTTACTGCAGTTTCAAAATCCTGAAGGGCAAGTGGCAAGGTGGATAGAGCGGTTGCAGGAATATGACTTTAACACAGAACATCGGTAGGAACTAGCCATCGGAATACAGACGCTCTGTCAAGGAGACCTTGTCCGGTAGACTGCAATCATTGCTCCAAGATGGAGGAGAAAATAAGTGTCATCCATAGAATGACAGTGACCGATGATACTTGGCAACCCGAAAGAATACGAGAAGACCAGGAGAATGACGCCGAATTGGGACGTATTATTAAGTGGAAAAATAGAGAACAACGACCAGCTTGGGAAGAAATTAGTATTTTAAGTAGGAGCCTGAAGGCATACTGGGCACAGTGGGACTCCTTGATGATGGAAAATAGAATCTTGAAACGACGCCTGGAATTTGAAGATGACACTGAGAGACTTCAAGTGATAGTGCCGAGAAGCAGAGTGCCAGAAGTGTTGCAGCACTTGCACGATGGTATTTCCGGAGGGTACTTTGTAGTGAAAAGAACTCTCGAAAGGGTGAGAGAAAGATTCTATTGGGTGAACTGCAAAGATGATGTGAAGGAGTGGTGCCGGAAATGTGAATTGTGTGCCTCTGCAAATGGCCCGGTCACAAAACAGAAAGCCCCAATGAGACAGTATAACGTGGGGAATCCTTTTGAGAGGGTAGCCATTGATATAGCTGGTCTGTTTCCTGAATCAGAGAAAGGAAATAAATACATCTTGGTTGCAATGGATTATTTTACCAAATGGCCGGAGGCATATGCTATACCTAACCAAGATGCCGAGACGGTTGCAGATGTACTAGTGAAGGAGTTGTTTTGTCGCTTTGGAGTTCCGTTGGAATTATACTTTGATCAAAGTCGGAACTTTGAATCAGCATTGTTTCAAAATGTCTCCAAGCATCTTATCAGGAAGACTTGTAACGAATATATTTTCTGTAGTACTATCTTTGCAAGAATCACATCTGTACAATTTTAATCTGTGGTATTTAATTCTCGTATTTGATACTGTTATATCTAAAAGAAACAATTCCATAATGAAACAGGAAATCATGTCCGCTGAATTAACTTAAATGCTTTGTCCAGAGATATTTAATAATAATATACATTCAAGAAATATATTTAAAAAGAATCTAGTCGTTTGTGTTGCCTAACTTGCAGGCGGATTATACCCTTTCATGTGTTAAAACTAGGATAGCGCCTGCGTGAATACGGTCACGAGGTGATGCGCCACGCAGATAAGCGCTGCCGTGCTTGCTCGGAATGAAGAACAAAGCGGCCATTTGTATTTGAGAATGTAGTTTAGACAAGACCATCTACAGATGGGCTCCCAAATTTTATTTAAGTGGGGCCTCAGGATAGGCGTGTCGAAGTAAAGACAGGGGGGCTGGTCGTCTTGGGACACAGCGAAGATTTTCATTCCTGTGACACCGGCAAGGCGCTTGATCACGCTGCCCCTTGAAATGGTTCGAGTCGGTATTTGTTAACGCGCATGATGTAGTAAGATAATGATATATTCGAATAAAGAGATTGGGTCAATGTTCGTTTGTTAAGAAACTACAGCTGTTGTTTGGTATTTTGTTACAACCATTTAGTAAGCCGATTTCAGAAGACGTGCGTCGCAGTTTGGTAACTAGGGATGACGGCTTCATTAAAAACAGGTATCAAACCTTTTTTTGTTATGTTTGTGAGACCTTGAGTGTGCTCACATAAATTAGATTCAGGGATTGCTTGGTTAAATTAAATTTTGTGCATAAAGAACAGCGTGGAAGATTATTGTTACGAAATGCTATTACAATAATTTTGTAAGATATGTAGAACATTCACTTGTTAAAAAGATGAGACTTCAAAGTCCATTTTCTGTTTTCTAGAAAATTACTTGCAGATGTCAAATTTTTAATAAGCTCATTATATTTAAATAAGTTCAAATGTTATTTGTTCAAGTTAACTGTACGTGATTCAATTTTTTTAAAATTAAACTCAATGTTAAACATATGTAAGCCAATAAACAGATCTGAGTATTTGGTATTCGAAACTTGTTATAAAATATTATTAAACTTAAGTCTTGTTATGTCAAGGCAGATGTGTAAAGAACCCAATTTTATTATTTCATTTTTGTAAACATATTTAGAAAAAAAATAACGAAAAGAGAGAAACTATATTAAATTTCATTTTTAGACTCAAGTTTTTTATTCCATGCACAATTAATTTTACTAAAATTTTTTTAAGAAAATAAATCTTTGAATAATGAAATTATACGAATGCTGAAGTAATTTAAAAAACACAGATATGCTACAACTGATTTGGTCTAGGTATTCATTTTTGATTCAAATATCCTTGGTGTGGTAATCTTAACATTATCCACCTGTATTTATTAGTATGCTTTTTTATTAGAAAGCACAAACAGTGTCTTTTTAATAGAAAGTTTGTTGTGTATTTTTTCTTTCAGGGTCTTCGAGATTGAAGAGGTTGTAAGTATGTTCCAGAGGTTTCCAGATGCATTAGTTCAGTAAGTTGTAAGTTTTTTATGGTGCTTATATCCCATGAGTTTCTGTATCTTCTCATAGGAGTAATGAATTTTTAGTGTTATCATCCAAACAGATACAGTGGCGCTCAACCCATTTTCTTTGTGTTAGTTTATTGTAGAGTTTAGACCATCCCCACACACTTTCTCATTGCTCACCCTTGGGGTAATTCCCAGACTTAGCCGCGAACCAATAAGGTTTCACGTGTATCCAACTAGTGGAGTTCCAAATTAAAAAAAAAGGAGGTTTCACTGACGCCACTAACGAGTGGAAGCAAAAAATAGTACACTGGCGCCACCAACGTGAGGCTCGATAGTCATTTAAAAAGGGTTTGCTCGATTGGTAATAGTAAGTTGTTACAATATCATTTAACTATTGGCTTGTGGTAAACTCATAATAGTTTGGTTAAAAAATTTTTTCATAGTACTCATGTCGTGTCTGGAACCTCAAAATTTTATTCGATAGTAGTCTAAATGTTGTAGCAGGTATAAATTTGTATTAAAGTAAAATTTTCGTTATTTCAGAATTGAACTTGTTAAAAAAGGCAAAATACTTTTAAGTTGACATAACAATTTTTTTGAAAATGGCAGAAACATTTCAAATTGTGCATTTACTCAAGGAAGAGCTTGAATATGAATTGAAAATCCGTGGAATAGAAAGTGTCAGGCCTGTAGTAGAGAAGAGAAAAATTTTAGGTAGATTGTTAGCTAAGGAAGTAGGGAAACCTGATTGTTTGGTTGATCTGTCGGTATACAAAGTAGAATTCGATGATGAGTATACAGAAATAAACGCTACCATAAAGTCGATAAAACATCTGGTGTTAGAATTCGAAAGTGATTCTGGAGATTCTATTTTTAAAAGAGTACTTTCAAGGCTTGTTCATGTATCAGGTCGAGTTAAACGTTTAAGGCTTCCGTCTGACAAGTCGAAGGAGGCAGAATTATCAAAAAAAGAATTATTAGCAACTATTCTTACTATAGAAGCAGAATTGTATGAAAAAGTGAAAGCAAATGCAGGATCAAACAGCTCAGGTGATGCAAGTCATACAACTCCACTCGTAGTAGCTGCACCTGTACCAACTCTTTCATATCTTCCTCCACCAATCCCCATTAGTACTTGGTCAGTTAAATTTTCAGGAGATCCTAAACAGTTGTATTCCTTTTTAGACAGGGTAAAGGAGTTGGCTCAATCGCGTAAGGTATCGGATAGAGATTTGTTTGAGTCATCAGTCGAATTATTTGTTGGGAATGCTTTGGTGTTGTTTAGGAGTGTAAGAGATTCCTTAAAAGATTGGGAATCCCCGGTAAATCGTTTGAAAAAAGATTTCTTACCAGCTCATTCAGAAGATGAGATCTGGGAAACAATAAAGAATTGTCGTCAAAGGAGAGATGAACCAATTGTTTTATTTGTAGCTCATGTGGAAGGTTTATTTAGTCGACTACCCAACGCTCCAGCAGAGATTACAAAAGTTAGGATACTAAGAAAAAATTTGTTACCAGAATTTATATCACAATTTGCTCTTTCTGATATTGAAGATATGGCTACGTTAATAAAATTATGTAAAAAATTAGAGGAAGCCATGTTGTTAAAACAAAAATCAGTTTTCGTTCAGTCTAGTAATTCATCTAACTTTCGCAACAATGTAAGGTTACCAGTAATAAATAGACAACAGGTTTATGTAAAAGATTTTTCTACATCGGGAAGTCGTGTCGATATTCAGAAGACATCTGCTCCACAAGTTCAAATTATAGGTAATGATAAGTCTTCACCAGTACCTGCTTCTGCTAGTTCTACGGGTTCATCAAAAATTATTCCAGGATGTTGGAATTGTTCGAGGCGTGGTCACTCATTTCGGTATTGTAGATTCCCTAAAAGAATTTTTTGTTTTGGTTGCGGTCATAGAGGAGTTACGCGTGATACGTGTCCATCGTGTTCAAAAAACGAGTGAGGAGATGGATGTTGCGCGGCCGACATTCCATTCCTTCTCAAAAGGCAGCAATTATGATTTGTGAGCAGAAGAATTATTTTAGTAAGAAAGAGTGGTCAGATTGGTTAAGTGTAGTAAAAAATTTTTGTCATACTAATTCACAACCCAAGACTGATTCGTTATTTATTGAAAAATCTGGTGATAATCGACCATATGTGATGGTTAAATTGTTTGGTATTGATGTCACTGGTCTTTTAGATTCAGGGTGTACTACTTCAGTGGTAGGGTCGCTCGCTATTCTTTTAATCGATAAATTGAAGTTAAAAATTTTTAAGTCACAAAAGAAAGGTATATTTAAGGCAGATTGGGCGTTGAAACCAGTAGAAGGAATCGTGGATTTGCCCATTTCAATAGGAAAGCAATGTCGCATCCTCAGTGCTTTAGTTGTGTCATCTTTACCACATGCTTTTATATTCGGTAGTGATTTTGCCAAGTTATTGGGATTGATAGCTGACTTTAGAAATAATTCGTGGCATGTACAAAGCGATAGTGAGAATATTATTCCGTATGTAGGCCCATCATCAGTCCCATTGAAATACAGTGATTGTCTACTCCACTTAGATGATTTGTCAATAGATCAGCGGTCTCGGGCACAAGCGGCTATCGATTCATTTCAAAAAATTTCTAGTGTTGATAAATTAGGACCTACGAATATGATAGAGATGGATATCAATACAGGCGATGCAAAACCTTTCAGAAAAAGACCTTATGTTATGTCCCCTTATATTAATAAAGAGTTAGATAAAGAACTAGATGAAATGATTCGTTTAAAAGTCGTAAAACCGTGTCAAAGTCCGTGGAATTTGCCCGTGTTATTGGTCAAGAAGAAGGATAGTAAGGAATATAGATTTTGTTTTGATGGTAGAGCATTAAACGATGTTACAGTTCATGACAGCTACCCTCTTCCTAATATAGACAGAATACTAGGGATGTTGCGCAATGCGAATTATATTTCCAGTCTTGATTTGCGTAAATCATTTTGGCAGGTTCCTCTTAGTGAATCGTCGAAAGATAAAACATCGTTTAGCGTTATTTCGCGAAAGCAATATAGATTTGTGACGATGCCGTTCGGTCTAAAAAATGCTGCACAGACTCAACAGCGTTTGGTTGATGCAATTTTTGGTCCGAGGTTCGAACCATACGTTTTCTGTTACCTGGATATATAATTTTATGTCCGTCGACGTTTGAAGAGCACTTGAAGTTGTTGTATGAAGTCAAGGGACGCATTCGAGAGGCAAATCTAACCTTGAATCTAGAAAAGTGCGAATTTTTTAGGAGATCACTCAAATTTCTTGGTTACATCGCAGGGTCAAATTCTCTAAGAACAGATCCGGATAAGGTATCAGCTATGGTCAATTTTCCGCGTCCAAAGAACACCACAGAGGTCAAAAAATTTCTTGGAATGTGTAGTTGGTATCGTCGTTTTATAAAGGATTTTTCATCTTTAGTTTCGCCGATTAATGACCTTATCAAGAAAAGAAAAAAAGGCCAAACCGTTACTTGGACTCTTAAAGCAGAGCGTTCATTTGTGTCGATTAAAGAAGCTTTAGTGTCTGCTCCACTCTTGACGCAGCCAGATTATTCCGCTCCATTTGTTGTTGAATGTGATGCCAGTAATACAGGTCTCGGAGTTGTGTTGATTCAGAACATTAATGGAGAAGAACGTGTAATATCATATGCCAGCAAAACCCTTAATCGTGCTGAACGAAATTGCTCAACAACAGAGAAAGAATGTCTTGCAGTAATCTTTGCCATTGAAAAATTCCGTCCATGGGTCGAAGGAGTTCCACTTTTCGTTGCTTTGGCTAAGTAATTTGCAGAACCCTACAGGAAAACTTGCTAGGTGGGCAGTAAGGTTGAGACAGCATTCGTTTGATTTAGTACACAGGAAGGGAAAGTTCAACGTAGTTCCTGACTGTCTTAGTCGTGCAATTTCAGAAGAACATCATATCGTAAATTTAATAGAGGTCAAGCTTGATAATTTAGAAAATTGGTATGTGTCATTACGTGATAAAATTTTGACGTCACCTGAGAAATACCCTCAATGGAAAGTTGAGAATGAGTTCGTTTTTAAGTTTATTCCGTCGAATTTGCCTTTATCATCTAACATCGTAGAGTGGAAATATTTGGTTCCGAAAGCCCAACGGGAAGATATTGTCAGATCATGTCATGATCCCTCAGTAGCGGGACATTTTGGATTTTCGAAGACTATTGCTAGAGTTCAGGAAAATTATTATTGGCCAAAAATGAAAGTAGATGTGCTAAAATTTTGTCGTGCATGCCTAGTGTGTGGTGCACAAAAGTCTTCTAATGCAGGTCCTTTAGGTTTAATGGGAAAAGAGAAAGAAGCTAAATTTCCATTTCAGATAATTGCATTGGATCTTATGGGTCCATTCCCTCGGTCGAAATTAGGATTTAAATGGCTTTTGGTAGTCGGAGATTGGTTTTCAAAATATACAATTTTACATCCTTTACGCAGTGCAAAGTCGCACGTTATAGAACAGTTTATGGAACAAAAAGTTTTCTTAGTGTTTGGAGTGCCACAATTCATTATTTGCGATAATGGTTCAAATTTAGCTGGTCGAATTTTTAGGTCGTTATGTAATAGGTTTGAAATCCAGAAAATAAGGTATAATGCTGTTTATGCGCCGCAATGTAACTTTGTCGAGAGAATTAATAGAACAGTAGGGACAGCCATTCGATCTTATCTTGAAGAACATGATACCTGGGATACTGAGTTAGCGCAGATTCAATTTGCTATTAATTCTGCTAAGCATCAGTCGACGGGTTATACTCCGAATTTTTTGGTTTTTGGCCGGCACATCCCCATCACTGGTAAGTTTTATGGTAGTGGATTTACTCCCGAAAGTGATATCGAAATCATTCCTGGTAGTCGCCCATTATATACTTTAGATCGACAAGGTATTTTTAAGGTATTTGAAGATGCCCGAGCAAAACTGCATTTAGCTTATGAACGTTCGAGTAATCAATATAATTTAAGGAGGAGAAATATTTCTTTTGAAGTTGGTAATAAAGTATGGAGGGCCAATAAAGTATTGTCGAGTGCGAGTAATAAGTTTTCTGCTAAACTTGCCCCAAAGTTTGTTTTAAGTATAGTTAAAAAGAAGTGCTCGAGTGTGGTATATGATTTGGTTAATTTGGACGGATCGAGAGCAGGTAGATGGCATATTAAAGATCTGAAACCCTATTCCGCCATCAGTCCAGACTATCCCCCACTGGATTAATTCGTCGTTTATGATTTTTTTAGTTGAATGGAGGTGATTAATTGAAAGCTTTTCTGGTATCTTGTTGTTGTTCATGGGAATCGCCAGTTATTTCAAGTAATCTTATTCCCCAAGAAATGTGTTTTTGGATTATTTAGTTTAAGTAGTTAGTTCAGATAAAATGTAATTTTGTCTGCGTTTTTGCTTTAGTTCGTAGTAGAGTTACGGTAGTGTTAGTAATGTCATGCGTGTTAACAAATTATCTATTCAAATAGGTAAGACCGACGAGTAGGTTATTTAGTAAATGTAGTTATTCTAGTTGTGGTGGGACCATGTAAATATTTGTTGTTTCATTTTTGTGCGTGTGTTTATTCTAAGTTAGGTGAGTGATCACTTAAGTGGGATTCGTTTTCGAGATGGTCACTTGTTTGCTGTTATGTTTAGAGTAAGCGAGATGCTTAGGTGGTAATTTTTTTGAGGCGAGTTGATTTAAAATATTTGGTGTGGCCACTGTAGCGTTAAAAATTTTTTGGAGTGCCCTGATAAAAGAATATTGGTTAGAAGTGCTAACTATTTTTTTGTAGAAACGGTAGCTAGTTGGTGTTGCTACTTTATTGTTGGATATTTTTTTTTATCGTCAAGAAGAAAAACATTTTTAGATGATTGCTGATATCCATATAGTTTGATGTGGGTCTTTCGATTTCGTTTAGTATTAGTGAGACTAAATGAAAGAAAAGTAATTTTTTTGTAAAAGCGGCGTTTTTTGTGATTTCTATGCTGGATTCCTTTTTGATCAGCAGCAGTGAAAACATTTTTGTAAAGCTATCGATATGTATTTACTTTGGAATGAGCTTTTCGATTTTATGTTAATAGTGTTAAGGTTATTGCTAAGGAAGAAAATTTGTTTGTTGCTTTACGGCGGTTTGCGTCGAGGTTTTATTTGAGTTTCAGTTTAGGTTCCGCAAACTTAGTAGTTTTGTTCCTTGTTAGGTTGCAACTCGTGGGTATTTGACCTCAAAATTTTGACTTTTACCGATTATGTCTTTTTACCTATTATGTCCTACTTATTTTGATTCCTAACGAATGTGTGGTACGCAGAGTTACCTACTCACTTGCTTGTTTGCTCCCTTATTTTCTATTTACTATTTGTAAGGTCACTTGTACATTTATTTGCTCGGAGATCAAGTTTCAAGTTTATTTTAGTTTGTTTGGGTTTGTTATAATGGTATTTTTGGTACCTATCTTTTGTTTAGGTAGTAGTTTCGTCTTTGTCCATAAAAAAAAACATTTCGTGTAAGTATTTATTAACATATAGTTAATCTCAAAATTTTTTTCTTTTTTGTTCGGGGGCTGTGTAACGAATATATTTTCTGTAGTACTATCTTTGCAAGAATCACATCTGTACAATTTTAATCTGTGGTATTTAATTCTCGTATTTGATACTGTTATATCTGAAAGAAACAATTCCATAATGAAACAGGAAATCATGTCCGCTTAATTAACTTAAATGCTTTGTCCAGAGATATTTAATAATATTATACATTCAAGAAATATATTTAAAAGGGATCTAGTTGTTTGTGTTGCCTAACTTGCAGGCGGATTATACCCTTTCATGTGTTAAAATTAGGAAAGCGCCTGCGTGAATACGGTCACGAAGTGATGCGCCACGCAGATAAGCGCTGCCGTGCTTGCTCGGAATGAAGAACAAAGCGGCCATTTGTATTTGAGAATATAGTTTAGACAAGACCATCTACAGATGGGCTCCCAAATTTTATTTAAGTGAGGCCTCAGGATAGGCGTGTCGAAGTAAAGACAGGGGGGCTGGTCGTCTTGGGACACAGCGAAGATTTTCATTCCTGTGACACCGGCAAGGCGCTTGATCACGCTGCCCCTTGAAATGGTTCGAGTCGGTATTTGTTAACGCGCATGATGTAGTAAGATAATGATATATTCGAATAAAGAGATTGGGTCAATGTTCGTTTGTTAAGAAACTACAGCTGTTGTTTGGTATTTTGTTACAACCATTTAGTAAGCCGATTTCAGAAGACGTGCGTCGCAGTTTGGTAACTAGGGATGACGGCTTCATTAAAAACAGGTATCAAACCTTTTTTTGTTATGTTTGTGAGACCTTGAGTGTGCTCACATAAATTAGATTCAGGGATTGCTTGGTTAAATTAAATTTTGTGCATAAAGAACAGCGTGGAAGATTATTGTTACGAAATGCTATTACAATAATTTTGTAAGATATGTAGAACATTCACTTGTTAAAAAGATGAGACTTCAAAGTCCATTTTCTGTTTTCTAGAAAATTACTTGCAGATGTCAAATTTTTAATAAGCTCATTATATTTAAATAAGTTCAAATGTTATTTGTTCAAGTTAACTGTACGTGATTCAATTTTTTTAAAATTAAACTCAATGTTAAACATATGTAAGCCAATAAACAGATCTGAGTATTTGGTATTCGAAACTTGTTATAAAATATTATTAAACTTAAGTCTTGTTATGTCAAGGCAGATGTGTAAAGAACCCAATTTTATTATTTCATTTTTGTAAACATATTTAGAAAAAAATAACGAAAAGAGAAACTATATTAAATTTCATTTTAGACTCAAGTTTTTATTCCATGCACAATTAATTTTACTAAAATTTTTTTAAGAAAATAAATCTTTGAATAATGAAATTATACGAATGCTGAAGTAATTTAAAAAACACAGATATGCTACAACTGATTTGGTCTAGGTATTCATTTTTGATTCAAATATCCTTGGTGTGGTAATCTTAACATTATCCACCTGTATTTATTAGTATGCTTTTTTATTAGAAAGCACAAACAGTGTCTTTTTAATAGAAAGTTTGTTGTGTATTTTTTCTTTCAGGGTCTTCGAGATTGAAGAGGTTGTAAGTATGTTCCAGAGGTTTCCAGATGCATTAGTTCAGTAAGTTGTAAGTTTTTTATGGTGCTTATATCCCATGAGTTTCTGTATCTTCTCATAGGAGTAATGCATTTTTAGTGTTATCATCCAAACAGATACAGTGGCGCTCAACCCATTTTCTTTTTGTTAGTTTATTGTAGAGTTTAGACCATCCCCACACCCTTTCTCATTGCTCACCCTTGGGGTAATTCCCAGACTTAGCCGCGAACCAATAAGGCTTCACTTGTATCTAACTAGTGGAGTTCCAAATAAAAAAAAAGGAGGTTTCACTGATGCCACTAACGAGTGGAAGCAAAAAATAGTACAGACTAGAACCACGCCACTTCATCCCCAATCGGATAGAATGGTTGAAAGAATGAACAGGACGTTAGGAAAGTACCTGGCCAAAGTTGTCTCTGAACATCAACGAGACTGGGACCAATACTTACATTTGTTCCTACTGGCGTACCGATCTTCGGTACATGACAGCACAGGGTACTCGCCCGCTTGCGTAATGCTAGGACGTGAATTGCGGCTACCATGTGATCTTCGATTTGGATTTAAACCTGGAGAAGAGATCGCAGGTAAAGATTACGTTAGTAAGCTTCGTGAAAGATCAAATAGCATTCACGAAAACGTCCGAAAGAATATCCAGGCAGCAAGCGATCGAATGAAATCACAATATGACACGAGAGCACAAGAAGGTGGTTATCAACCTGGAGATTTGGTGTGGTTGTATAATTCACAAAGAAAACGTGGGTTGTCGCCAAAATTACAAAGACAATGGGAAGGCCCGTACGAAGTGATGAAAAGGATTAATGATGTAGTGTACCGGATCAGAAAATCTCCCCGTGGTAAACCGAAAGTGGTACACTCTGACCGGTTAACATCCTACGCTGGCAACAACCAAGAAAGCTCGAATAATGATAATAGTGTTCGACAAGTTATTAATCATGAGCCGAATGTAGATTTTGAGAGCTTTATGGCGGCGTATGGTGGTTCGGCTAAGGCGAGATTTGGCGTTGTTGTTGAAAAACAGGAAGATCTGTTTAGAGCACCAGAAGAGTATTCCCTTGCACATTGCGTAGCTCAAGATTTGGCAATGTCAAGGGGAATAGCTGTTGTTTTCAAGAAAAAGTTTGAATGTGTGGATGAATTAGTACAACAGCAGCCAACTGTAGGAAAAGCTTTGGTTCTTCAAGATCAAAATCGTTATGTTTACTATCTGGTCACCAAAAATTCTTCATGGCAGAGACCTAGTTATGGACATCTATGCGAGGCTTTGCTAAATCTTAAAGCGCAGATGATGGGAAATGGAGTAACGAGACTAGCGGTGCCCAAGCTGGGCTGTGGACTGGATCACTTAGATTGGAGGACAGTCCGAAATATGCTAGAAGTAGTTTTCCAGGGAACCAACGTCCAGGTCCTTGTTTGTTGTTATTAACCGGTTGTCTACCAAGACCAAGGAAAGAGTGTTGACTGTTACTTCCAACGACGCGGTGAATGCACCAGAGGAGATAGCTGCCGATACCGTCATCAGTCATCGAATTGGCGTTAAAAATGGATTTACAGTTACGAGACGTAACGGTTTTAAAGAGGGGGCAGTGTTGCGATCCACTATTAGGCAACCCGTCAAACATACAAACGCCCGAGGCACAGCGTATTCTTCAGGATTTGAGAATCTTTCTAGAAAATACTAGATAATGAGTCATATCTTTAATTCAGGGTATATATAAGGCCGATTATGAATGTAAGAGTTAGTCCACATAAGAATGTCGTATATAAATTATATCGTGTATAGTGAATGTAGTTGAGCTTTTTGGAAGCCTAAGAGTATATATACATAAATGTTATATGAGCTAAACGTGTCTAATGTACATGCAGCTTGTAGTATACATAAATAGATAGAACTTGGATTGAATAATAGTTGTGTTAGTGTTGTTAATGGACCTATGGTAAAGAAGTTAGTTTAAGAAGATATTAGTGCTTGTAAATTCATTAGTGTAATAGTGCTTCATTGTTAAGTGTCCTGAAAACATCTATAAATAAAAAATAAAATAAAATAAAAATCTAAAAATAAAGTATATTGTTAATTAGACTTGTGAACAGTGAGTAATAAAGACCTTTATTATTACTTGTTTTGAATTAAAGAAACGCGGTAGCAGTAGCCCGCTTCAATATTGCATAAGAGCTTAAACTCATCAATACGCGATACTTATTTTGCATATTCTATAAGGTTTACACGAGTTGTTGAATGCATAGTTTTATACGTGCAAATTTTACCATAAGATTATTTTCTTAATACTCCGTTAAAGAAAAGAATTATAAAAAGTCTGAAGAAAGTAACGTAAATACAAATATTAAATAAGGGTTATTCACTTCAAGTTACAGATATTTACAATTGACATAACAAAATAAATTCTATGTTTTATCTTGACTGAAGCTGAAATTTGTATCAAATTATCACACTCTGTATTAATGACAGTTACTATAAATGATATAAATTATCATATTCAGATCTAAGTACGATGTACACATAATATTTATTAAACCTTCAAAAGCTCTTAAAACATTTCAGAGTTTATATTTAGTTTGAATTTATAATTATTTTTATAAGCTAATCACATAAAATTCTAAGACAGATTTTAAATGAAGTATCGCACTATTAAATTTTAATTTAATGAAAACTAACTTCAAGTGTATATCAAGATTATCACAGCAGAATTCCTAAAGAGTGAAATTACTTGTGCAATTATTTTTCAAAAGCATAATCATAATTAGGTTAATTTCTCCTTATTTATACGTATACAGATATTTTTGAGGATCATCATCATCATTAGGTCTTCAGTCCTTGAACTGGTTAGACGCGTACCATCATTGTTCCCTATTCTGAACTAACCTACAGATTTCCCTGAAATATGCACAGTTTGCATCTATAACTGTCTGATCTAGGTCTACATCTACCTCTTTTTTCCTATCTCTGCTTGTAATATATCACATACTATTCCCCAAAAATGCCTTAGAACGTATTCCGCCCTACTATTTCTCTTTTTCCCCAGATATCCTTGTTCCCCTACTATTTCTGTAACTTATTTGTTTTTGAGGATGACAGTAATTAAATATAGCGGATACTTAATCAACATGAGAATCCAAAATAATGAAATTTATATAGGTGGGTAAAGTTTGACTTACCGATCAAATTGACATTAAGTTCAAATAACATTATTGTAATGCAAAAAGTATTACTAAACTGTAACGGTCTAACCTAACAAAAAGTTTCTTCTTATAGATGAGACTATACCAAAAAACGGTTCCTACATGAACAGCTGTTGTCCAAGGACCAACTACGAAAGAAACCGTCACAATACATATTCATCAGACTTGTTAGTTAAAACTTCTATATTCTTTAAGGGATGAAATTTCGAAACATCACGTAATTATAAAATTACTATCCTGAAGTAATTTTTTAAGTTGCAAGATTACCCATAAAATAAACGTTGTGCAGGAATTTTAAATTCAATTAGATATAAATTCACACAGATAGATTTTACAAACCATGCTGTCTTTTTTTCACATAATCTACGAAAATTCAAACACAAATAATTTTAAAGAGCAATCCTGAGATCGCATTTAAACTTACAAACTTTTAGAAACATATTGCTTACATGGATGTTCAAATACGACTAATTCCAATTATGGAAAAGGAATCTGTCTTGAAACGAACGTCTAACACGGCACGTGCGGGTTTGATTATACCAGATATAACTAGATATGAATAGGTGCTTTAATAATTTTCAAGGTGACTTTTAATGCTTTCACAATTCTAAAAAAAGACTAACAAATGCTAACTTGGAACATTTGGATATGAAAACAAAATTTGCTTTTAACAAATAAAATCTAATACTGATA
This sequence comes from Platerodrilus igneus, assembly GCA_036346225.1. Taxonomy (NCBI): domain Eukaryota; kingdom Metazoa; phylum Arthropoda; class Insecta; order Coleoptera; family Lycidae; genus Platerodrilus; species Platerodrilus igneus. Next base: position 1,628,491 of record JARFIW010001278.1, on the reverse strand, counting down.
CAATATACAGGGTGGTATACCAATAATTATCAAATTAAAGTTTTCTGAACCACTCTATGGATTATTAAGATAGAAATGCTTCAATTTGTAAAGTGCAAAAGATATAAAACAAACATTAGCACAAGGCCGTGCTGTATTTAACAAAAAAAGCAACTACTGTGTTCGAACACAACAAACATACTAACAAGAAAAAATTGCTAAAGGCATATGTGTGGAACAGAGCATTTTACGGTTGTGAAACAAAGACAGCAAGAGAAACGGACAGGAAAAAGATAAGTCTTTAAAATGTGGTACTACAGAAGTATGATGAATATATCATGGACAGAAAAGTTAATTACAAAGACGTTTTAGAAATGGTAGGGGAAAAAAGAAATGTGTGGAAAACAGTAAAAAAATAGGAGAGATAGGATAATAGGACACATACTAAGGCATGAGGAAATAGTACGAAATATATTAGAAGCAGATAGATCAAAAAAGAGAGACAGAGGTAAACCTGAGTCAGACTATTGTACTCAGATAGTGAAAGATGTAGGCTGTGGCGTTTCAGGAGAATGTGTGGGATAGCTCAGAATGCAAAACGATGGAGGCAAGTGTCCAACCAGTTCTAGGCTTAATGTTGATAAAATTATAAAAATGTAGTATTTTTGGAATGGACGATGAAACAGTAGAACAAAAAATTTGTTTTGTATGTGTCATTACGTGAATTGCCAAATAAATTGGAATTTATAATGCCACATGATTTATATGAAAAACGGGATAAGTTTGAAAAGAATTATTATTGTTGCATGTAATTTAATGTTTTCTCCATTCTTTGTTTAGTGATGCGGAAGATTTTTACCGTCTTCAAGGGGTGCTTCAAAAAAGACCTTGTATGTTGCATTTAATCCTTTACTCGTAACAATAAATAGAGGACAGTGATAAAAAATAGAGAAGTTGCCTAGAAAAGTTTTTGCCAATTATGGATATAGAGAAACACATCTACTACTCCTCATTTTCTAGAACTCAGTTAAATAAGAATGAAGCCTAATGGATAATTTTGTCTGGCATTGCGAAAGTAATTCGAGCATAGTGAATGAAAATTAATACTAATTGTTGCTTATTTTGTAAAGAGAAAAATCAGTGACCAGGTCCGCAATGTTTGCAACTCGTTAAGTTGGCGCATTTCTCCCTGTATAACAACCAACTAAATGCTTGAATTATACACAATTCATGGTGTTATAATAAGTGCATGATTCGCCCTCTATACTCGAATGTAAACAACTAACTGTCGGTGACTTTTTCAAGTCACCGACATGATAGTATAGATGGCATTGCCAGACAAAATTTTAATAATTATTCAAAAGACAGGATAAAAATAAAAATAAACAAATGACCGATTACCTACTTGGTTTCTGTTGACCAACTTTCTCATTTAGCATTGGGTGTAGTACTTTCTTAGAAGGTCCGCTAGTGTTAAGTAGATAATCGGTCATTTATTTATTTTATTTTTAAGATTAAACCCTGTGTAAATTGTTGATGAAAGTGGTATTCTGTAATATGTTTGGAAACTTAATGGCACAAGAAATAGTTAAGTGATTTTTGACGCTGCTCCACAATTTATTACAGCTTTTACATCGGCTTTTCCGGACGATGTTAACTAAGAAGGTATTTGATTCATATTTACGTATCGATAAGGTTTCCAATATGTTTGAATAAATTAGGACTTAATGTAGAAAGGACGAACAAGTAAAAAGATTGCACAATCGTACTATGTGAAATACCACCTTTGTGGATTGCCTATGAACAACCCTTTAGTGTAGCGGGTCATTTTCCAACATTATGACTGAATAGCATCTTGTCTATGCCTCAAGGTGCGTTTAATCAACGCCTTACATAGTTCAACGTTTTAGGAATATGGAACCATCTCGAAAATTAGGTGGTTGTTTATAGCCCCTGAACTTTCATGTTTGATGTTATTCCTATTTTCAATCTGACCAACAAAAAACGCCTAAAGAGAACCTTTTTAAAAATATATAAAAAAATAGTTGCGTTCACAATTTTCACAAATCCTTATTCGATTTTTTTCATGATATTGACGTTGTATTAAAATACATAGTTTAAAATAAATGATTATATACTACTTATATCTAATTACAGTACGTCGCAACTAAAAACTTCAAACAATATTTAACCGTAAAAACAACAATAGTATTTTCGGACTTTATTTGAAAAAAGATTGTAAAAATCTCTAAAATAAATATGTCAAAATATAATACCACTGATATGTTTTTACAATTTGTAGATATTTTCTTACAATTATATTTTCTATTATTATAGAAATACAAACAGGAATTTGTAAAAAATCCCTTCTAACCAATACCGCTCACTTTGCATAACAATTCGTATTTTCCTTCAGAAATATTAGAGCCGTTAAAAGTATTATAACATTAGGCGAGTATTACAGGTACAAATTGCTTATACAAGTAATAATGAAAAATTTTAGAATCACATAAACGTATCCAAGTGAGAGCGACCGTAGAATCACTCCACGCTGAAACATCGGAGATTTCAATCAAGCCTTGATAAGACCAAATGGTAAAAAAAAGTAAATCGGTTAATAAAACGGCGGCACATAATTCCAAACGTGGAATTGAAATGCGCTTAATTGGAGCTACTTTTGTTTTAGCGGTTACAAATTGTACAGTTATTTCTCCAGTAGTTTGATTTATGAACTGGAAATATACTACCTCTGCATACCCTACCTCGCTAAAATCGCAAAACCCATGCAAATGACAAGTAAAAGGATCCGAAGGGGGTAAACAACGTGGTAACTTTAATGACGATAATAACGGCAACTCTTCTTGATACTGCTGCCATTGAGACGAAATGTCTGCTGGTGGGATGTCGTCCCAATTTAAACCTAACATCCACAGATGCTGGATTAGGCGTTTTGCAAAAAGTGTTAATGGGGCTAAAAATCCTAATGGATCATATATTCTGGCAACTTGCAAAAGTATGTTGCGCTTTGTATATATTGGGTTTAATGTTTAACCCGAAATGAGAAAATATCTTCTGTAGGTGACCATGAAAGACCTAATATTTTTATTGATTCGTCAGAATCGAAATCGAGTGAAGTATATTGGCAAAAATATGACGGAATTCCTTCCAAAATGGAAGCTGAATTAGAACTCCATTTTCGAAGTTCAAAACCAGCCAAATGCAAAAGTCGAATAAGTTGATCTTTAATTTCTCGGGCCGATTGTATAGAATCTTCACCGGCGACGAAATCGTCAATATATAGATTTGACCGTATAGCCTCAGCGGCTAACAGAAACCTTTTGCCTTCGTCAATGGCTAATTGCTGAAGGGTTTTTAATGCTAGATAAAGCGATGACTTAATACCATAGATCACTGTATTAAGCTGATAAGTCTGAATGGGTTCTTCTGCGGAGAACCGCCAAACAATTAATTGAAACTTACGATGTTTTTCGGTAACCAAAATTTGTCGATACATTTGGCGAACATCACAAGTAAAAACGAAACGATGAGTACGAAATTTCAGTAAGATTGACGAAATGTCGTTTTGGAGACTAGGTCCAGCCAATTGAGTGTCATTAAGTGACACGTTGTTTTTAACCTTTGCAGAGGCGTCAAAAACCACACGAATTTTAGAAGTATGACCTTCCTCTTTAAACACAGGGTGATGGGGTAAAAAATAATTATCGTTTCCAACGGGCGGAGAATCGAATAATGCCATATGACCCGCATCAAGATAGTCCTGCATGAAATTGGTGTACTCTGCGCGTAACTCCGGTTGAGCATGCAATTTGCGCTCTAACGAAAATAGTCTTTTTTTAGCCATGTCAAAGGAATTATCAAAAATGGCAAAGTATTGTTGAACGGTAACGCAACAATAAAACGACCGCTAGGGTCACGAGAAAACGTGTTTTCGAAAATCAAATCTGCCTTTTCTTCTTCTGAAGAAGTATAAGACTTGGATGGCAACTCTTCTATCTTCCAAAACCACCTTAGGGTCTGGTCGATAGGATCTTCTACAGAAGTAAAAAATGCTTGGACAGTATCAGACTGCAAGCTTTTTGTGGGACCAATAACAGTCCAACCAAAAATTGTATTTATGGCGGCAGGCTGAAGAAATTTGCCATGTATAACACCACCATTGATGATAAACGGATAAACATCTGCTCCGAGGAGCATGTCAATGGTTCCTGGAGAGTTCCAGGTCGGGTCTGCAAAGTGCAGGCCGCATAAGTGTTCTCAATTATTAGAAACTTCAACGCTAGGTAATTTACCATATATTGATGACAGCACAAAAGTTGTGACTTCTAGAGATTTTTCAGGGTCTAAAATAGAGCGAATGGTGCAGCTGACGGCACCCCTATTGACCGCTGAAGTTATCTGCCCAAATCCATAAATCGGAACTTGTGAACGTATGCGTGGAAGCCAAAGTTTGCTCACGCAATCGTCTCGAATAAAGCTAGCTTGGGAGCCAGGGTCTAAGAGTACCCTGATCGGTTTGTATTTACCAGAACGAACTTGAACTTCCACAACAGCAGTGGAGAGTAAGACAGTAACCTCAGGATTTAAATTCGTCTGTGAAGACAAAACATTTGCCGGAATAGGAGAAGCTGACTGCGTCCTATTGGCATTTTTATGCATATGTGTAGCCGTCGGTTCAGCTGAACGGCTAGAAGCAGGTTGCGCTTCAAAATGTAGCAAGGTATGAATCGGCTTGGCGCAAGTTCGACAAGAGTTATAAGATTTGCATTGCATGGACGCATGGTCTGTACGTAAGCAATTTAAACAGAGGCGTAAGCGTTTGACAATGTCGAAACGTTCCGTCGGAGATTTCTTTAGAAACGATTGACATCTGTAAATTAAGTGATTGCCTTTGCAAGAAATACAATGATGCGAAAATGAATTCTTTGAGTCACTGGAGCTAATTGGTGTATCCAGTAAAACTACGTTAGAAGAAACCTTTGGTTTAAATTAAAACGGTGAGGATTTCTTAGGCACTGATGTGTGAGATGTATGGACAGTCGTCGAATAAGAAACAGGTGCGGTTGAAGAAAAGGTATCTAGCGCTGCACATTGTTGAGTTAAAAAATATCTCAAATCATCGAAATTGGGTATTTGCTTCGGATCCGATTGGAGTTCAAAGCGTTTTCTAGTAAACGGATCGAGTTTTTCTAAAAGAAAATCGACCAGAATGAAGTTCCAATGTTCAGTAGGAAATTTTAAACTAGTTAGAACAGCAAGGTTCTCTGAAAAATAATCAATAAGTGCCCTAAGTTTCTTAGGGTCTTCTGATTTTAAAGGTGGAAAATCTTTCATAGCTTTCCAATGCAAAGTTGCTAATAAACGTGGATTGCTAAATCGCTCACGCAGGGCATTATATGAAATAATAAAATTATCCCCAGAAACAGGAATACCACTGATATGTTTTTACAATTTGTAGATATTTTCTTACAATTATATTTTCTATTATTATAGAAATACAAACAGGAATTTGTAAAAAATCCCTTCTAACCAATACCGCTCACTTTGCATAACAATTCGTATTTTCCTTCAGAAATATTAGAGCCGTTAAAAGTATTATAACATTAGGCGAGTATTACAGGTACAAATTGCTTATACAAGTAATAATGAAAAATTTTAGAATCACATAAACACAAGCACTTATTCGTGTGCTACACGAACACCTAGACAACCTAGCCTCACAAAAGAAAATAACTCTAATGGTGGAATCCTGAAAAAACATCCATCATTGTGCGAATGGGGTTTGACAAATAGAAAAAGCTGCTCGCAATTCGTACCTCTGTTAGTAAACAAAACATAAAAGTTGTTTAGGGCGGTGACAGCAGCGAAGTTTTACGAGTTAGACCCGTTATGAAATAAGAATCATTTTATCATTGATTCCGATTTACTCGTACCTGTACATGAACGGCGAGACAAGCTAGCTGTACAAAAAAGAAGAAAATAGCTCTAATGGTGTCCTTAAAAAAATATTCAGAATTGTGCGAATAGTGCCTGACAACTTGAAAACGCTGTTCCCAATCCATATCTCTGTTTTTTAAAAAAAATCATAAACGCTCAGGGTAGTGACAGCATTAAAGTTTCACGAAATGTACCCGTTATAAAATAGGTGGTACAGCAAGCAATGTAAAACAATTAGCAATGCTAAAATTGTAAGTAGAACTGTTAAAAAAAGCAACTGTCGTATCGGTTCTATAGAAACTATTATGGTAGGAGAACTAAGAATCGGAATATTTTTAGGACTCTAAAATCTCCCAATCTGGCGATGTTTCAAAACAGACTCTGTATGCTAGCACTTGCACTAACTCCTTTACCCGCAACAATAAATAAAGAACGGTAGTAAAAAATAGAGCAGTTGCCTAAAAAAGTTCTCCCCTATTATAGATATAAAGAAACACACATCTACCACTGCTTACTTTCTAGAAATCAGTTAAAGAACATTAAACCTTGTGTAAATCATCGAGAGTGATTAATTTGGATACGCGATAACGAACAGTCACTTTTTGTGTTGGATACGAAAAATCAGATGGAAATTTCATTCTGTAATTTGTTTGGAAACTTTACGGCGCAAGAAAAAAATCAAATGAATTTCGAGGCTCCACAATTTATTACAGTTTTTATAGCGGCGTTTTCGGGAGAGGTTAGATAGGTTTTGGGCCTTTGGAAGCTTCTTTTAAAAAACATTTATTTCCAAAAACACTCCTATCAAATTAATTTTAATACAGTAATTATAAAATTGGTTTATTTCTTCTATAACAACTTGTACGTTATGTTCAGTAACGTGACTTAATTTAGTTGACAAAAAATACAATCAAAGTTAATATTTTAAAAATCAATAATTACTAATGAGTAGCTTGAACTACGAACAATGTTAAAGTTATGAAGTTCGAAGACTGACTGACGATCGGGAAACCCTCATAGTATTTATGAAGCCTCTGACCTTATTTCTTCTTGTGATAAAGTGCAGATCTTGCTGTCTGCAGTTTCTTGATACTCGTACATGTCTTTTTTCATGTAATTTTAATTAAGACTGCTTTATTGCAGTTCATTGTTTCTGCACCTGAAGTATCAGGTTGCGTCTGAAATACAAAGTAGTCGTTTCCTTTCTTATTTCTGATATGAACTCTGATTAACCTTTAATTATAACCTTCATTTAATACAATGTAACATTCTATTGCAAAGACATAATAATTACAATTATTCTTATATGTATTTTAATATGGGGGATATGTAATTGGTTACCTAACAAATTATTTGAATCACATGTACGTACCGATAATGTTTTGAAAATGTTTCAATAAATTAGGACTTAGTGTGTCGGGTCTTTTTCCAACAGTATAATCCTGTCTAGACCTCAAAAAGCATTTAATCAACGTCTTTAATTAGTTCAATATTTTAGGAACTACGAAACATATCCAGAATAAAGAGTAGTGTTTTGTTATTTGTAGTCTCTTGACTTTCATGCCTTATGGTACTCCTGTCATACATTTTTTGCAGTAGTGAATAATCTGATAGACAAAAAACATTTAAAAAGAAGTTTTTTTAGAAATATATGATTTTGAGTTCACAATTTTGACAAATACTTGTATAATTTGTTTCGTACTAATGAAGTAGCTGTAATCCGTTTGCGTTACGTTAAATGGAAACCAGATGGGAAAGGAAAAAATTATCTAAAACGGACGAAACGAATACGAATGTACCCTGTATATTATAATTTTAAGAATAGAAGTGTTTATTAAGTATAGCAGTTCAATAACATTTTTTTTTTGGTTCTAGAAAAGGAAGTCAGGTCACAAAAACTCAAAACCAATTGTTACGTTTAGGCGTTACGGGAAATCAAAAATTAGATAAGACACAAAAAAAAGTAATTTAAAACGTACAATTTTTTATTGAAGCACGCAGTATAATTTTAATTTTGTGTATTAGTAGTATTCCAAATCAAGATATTTCAGTAAAAGCAGTATTTTTATACAAATCATAAACTTGAAACCAGAAATATAATCGCTTTGTCTCTGTTAAATACATATTAGAACTCAATTCAGGGTTGTAAATTATTTTAATCCACCAAAAATGTAAACAAAGTAATTATGACTGTAAACATTCATAGTCGAAGCCTGTCATTTTTAAAAAAGTTTTAAAATCAAGTAAATAACAGTAAATTTATTAATAGATGCGTTCCAAATCTGAGCTATAAAAAATTTTAGTTTAATAAAGTAAATCCAATGCCACATAACTTCAATGTTATAGTTGCAAATACAAAAGAAACAACAGACATACTTTAATACAATGTAAATTCACAAACACTGACAAAAGAAAATTTTAGCACATTAGATTACAGGTATGAGATGGTCATTTCATGCAATAGATTACAATGTATTCATTTATATTGTTGCAGACAAAGAAACACGAATATGAACCTAAGTAAATTACATGTTCATAAACTCAACGGCAAGAGTGTGCAATAAAATGGAAACCTCGGATAACATACGAAGTAGAAGGGAATTAAAGGAGAATAATTACATCCAACTGAGATTTGAATTTATTAATTGTAAACCGAAAATAAATCACCACCAAAATGCGAATGAAACATGGAAGGTGGGGGGTTGCTATAATGTTAACCTTTAAATGTGAGTTTTATATAATGCTCGTATAAAAATTAGGCTAAAAGCACTAATTCTCCGAGAACAATTTGTTTATTTCCGAATTAAAGAAATAGGCGGCGATTGACATGTAAAGGTAAAATACATCTGCAAATTGCAGGGTAGTTTCATAAACACGCACAAGTGGGTATAATTTCGTAATAACCGTTTGAAAACAAAGCGGTTAGGAACACCTCTGCATTAAATTGGAACGTTGTGACTTGTTTAGTGCAAGGGAGTTTCTGTGTCTGGATGATTTAAGGAATGATTGCAAGCAAACATTGGTTTTATTGGATACTTTGAAATTACACCTTGAGTAACTAGCTTTTATGTTAAAAAATTTTTAATATGCATTTATGAACCAACATGCCTAATTGTTGTTGTTTATGTAACAAGGAATTATAAATGCGAAAACAATTATTGATGTGTAATAATCAGTGACGGAGTTCTGTATATTAATTTTGGAATGCAATTTTAGTAGTAAAATTTAGTATTAATTAAAGTATAAAGAAAGATATAGTGTTTTGAAATAGATAATAAAATAATACAAACAAAAGTTGGTATTTAACTGTTTTTTTTTGTTTATTATTAACGACATTTCCAATAATTGAGATTTATAAATATCTTACAATTAAATATAAAAGCACTAAAAATTTGAAGTGAGGAATAACTTTTATCGAAGACTTAAATTTAAGGTTTTTTAGGATATTTTTCTTTTAGCCATACCCGGCCAGATTTGAGGTTAGGAATTTGTTTTTAGGAAAGTATACTAGCACCTTTATATCAAAATCATTGTATGTTAATAGACCTAAAGTTTAGGTTGTTCTCTATTTTACATTTTATATGAACTTAAGTAAAGTCAGCTATATGCAAGGATATTCAGCTACTCTAGTAGATGGAATCTTATTCGGAAAAGGGATTTTAATTTGAGAATTTTTTTAATTATGACAGAATGAATATGTGTTAAGGCATTTTGAGCAAAGTAAGTGTGAAATAAAAAATGTAGAATACGGAAATGAGGGAGATCTATGCGGAAAACCGTCTTTCGTATAGAAATAACATTAAAATAATTGCTGTAACCAACAGTTTAACACTCTCGATTTTGAGAATTGTTGAAAAACCTTTTAGGACAAATGTTAATGTAGTGTAGAATTTTTGTATTTCCGTTATTCAATTTACTAATTATTATTCCTCTATTATTTTGATTTCGAATATCTTTATTTTCTTTTATAATTCCTCCATAGAAAACAACACCTGCACCACTGCAGTTACCCAATGCACACATGTATTGATACGGGGCCCTAGCCCCTTCAGGCAAATCAAAATTACTTAATTTCAGGCACATTTTACCCGTAACACTTATTTATACTTCTGTACTATACATTATTAAATCTAACTCAGGCCAATACATTACCTCAAAAAACCGCAAAAAGAAAAACAGCTTTAAATATTAGGTATTAAGAAATCGAACACAATGATGTAAGTATAAGTAATTACCCGAGTTAATAAACAAACAGAATAATTATAACAGTAAATTTTTATTGGTCATGTTATTTTAAGAAAACTTTTAGAATAATTCAAAAATTAAATAACATTGAAATTTATCCCAAATATATATGAGTTTTAACAAATGTGTAGTACATATGCTCACAATTAACGTAAAATAAAAACACGTGTAATCGTAATACAAGGTGAACTCCAGAAAATATAATATTATTCGTACATCGTAGAAAATTACCGAAACACAAACGCTTGTTTAGTTAAACTTACAAATACTACGTTAAACATAGTCTCAACAGGATTACAAAATAAATGCAATGTAAAATGTTTTTAATGTATCCAGACTGCTAAGGTCATGAGATAGTAATAGGCACGTAACTTGAATGTGAATAAAATATATTCACTCACGCATTTTTCACGTGATTCCATACAAGCTCAATAGAAATACTATACACTAACATAAACCTGCGCACGTATAAAGAGTGGAAGGAAATGGCGAACGCTAAACAGTGGATAGAAAGCAATCAATTAATTACTTGTAAACCGCAACCGTGAAAACGTGTGGAAGATTATTCGTAATAAGGGATGTCGACAAACTCCATAGGCTACAAGTTTAGCAATTGGGTGTTCAACGTGGTAATACCGGTGGATAATTGACAAACACCCGATATCTAATTTAGACAGTATGCTTCCGATCCAATTTAGTTACACATAAGATGATACTTCTTCAACGTGAACTCAAACCTGGCGGAATGGAAGTCCTTATTAAACTGGCATTGTTGGTGGCATTTGTGCATGACGTTCGTTCAATTAAATATGATGTAGTTATAAAACATTCACCATCAGTAAAAGGTATGGTGTAAAATTTTAGTAGATGTACAAGACAATAACATGTTTATTTGACAGATTGAAGACCTGTATTAAAACATTGTCATTAGATCGTAATGTTACGACTAATTAAAAGGGAATGAGTTTCTACAATTTCGCCATTTAGTGTCTATACCTGTTTGCGGGAAAATGTTACAATGCTTGTACTTAAATAGATATGGGTAAAGCCGCGAGCTAAAAGTGGTTGTTTTCTTTGTGTAAAGCTATAGCTTAATTGTAAATGATCCTCCGTTCTACAAGGAGCCCAACTTAATTAGAATCCTCTGGAGTACAGTTTGTCCATTGAATTATCATTGACCTCGACAAATTTGCGCTTATAAATTTAAGACAGTATTAAAATTCTTTCAAAGTAAGTGTTGTTGGTAACGTAGCTTAAAACTGTACATATTTAATTTAAATATTCTTTAAATTCTTACCAATTTCATTTATTGGTTATATAGGGACCCATTTCCGCACAATTGTAAATAGCCGGTTCTTTCTCAATTTGATACGGAATTGATGCCCCTTCTGGGCAATTCAAAATGTAATAATTTAATGCATGCTTGATTCACCCGTAACATAGTATTAAAAAAGTTTAAAATAAATGATTATATACTAATTATGGTACATTGCAATTAAAAAATTTTCATACAATATTCAATCGCAAGACACCAGTGATATTTTAGAACATTGTTTGAAAAGATAATAAAAACTCTAAAATAAATATATTGTTACCAGACACAAAAACTGAGATAAACATAATTCACTTTGTCTCGATCATGATGGCCACGCCTGTAATCGCAAGAAGGAAAAAGTACACACATAGCTCCAAATCGACCAGAAATTTAGTACTGATCGATTTTTATCCAAGGAACAGTACCTAATAGCACTCTTGTGATTGGTATCCAAGAGTCTGGTATTTCGCTAACGTACAAGCTTATGCTAATTAGATCACACTCTACACAATCAGTGATTATCATCCTGGCGAAACAAACATTTATTTTCCCATTACATGGTGCGTCACGCTAGCCTCCCTCCTGGTACCCCAATTATCCAGATAGTTTAGCGCTAGATACCTTGCACCTAGCACTAGCTAACACTCAAATCTTAAAGCTTGCACCACTCAAATAGCGTCAATATAACGACTGATTACCGGGGGAGATAATGTGACGCTAGTCCCCTCCCCCGAAATTCCGTTAGCTCCAAACTTTTAGCACTAGATAGCCTCCACCTAACACTAGCTAGCACCCAACACTTAAAACCAGCACAACTCAAATAGCGTCAATATAGTTGTTGATTAGGGGAGTCCTAATGTGACGCTAGCCCCCTCCCATATTCCGATAGCTTCAAACTTTTAGCACTAGATAGCCTACACCTAGCACTAGCTAGCACCCAAATCTTAAAGCTAGCACCACTCAAATAGCGTCAATATAGCTGTTGACTACGAGGGAGCGTTAGCCCCCCCGTACCCCCGTATTCCCAAACTACACTAGATAGCCTACACGTAGCACTAGGTAGCATCCAAATCTTAAAGCTAACACCACTTAAATAGGGTCAATATAGCTGTTGATTACCGGGGGGCTAATGTGACGCTAGTCCCCCCGGTATTCCGATAACTCCAAACTTTTAGCACAGATAGCCTACACCTAGCACAAGCTAGCACCCAAATTCTAGAACTAGCACCATTTGTACAACCTTGACATAACACTATTTATTACCTGAGAGAGGTGTAGTTTGACCATGGTTCCTATTCGTATCCCAAATATTGGCATAGTTTTAGCTCTAGATGCCTTACAACTTGTACTAGCTGGCATCCAGTAAATGACAGCACAACCTATAAATATACACACAAGAGGATTATAATACAAGTAAACCAAAAAACTTCGACTATTAATATCTTGACTAGGACATGATGTGTATTAGGGTTTACATATAATATCAAATTAGTACTTCCCGTTTAGTATGTTAATATTTTTATAGGATACTTAATGTTTTAGTCGTTTTAGCTGTTAAGATATAATGCGCATTTTCACGAACGTTTTTGTAACTATTTTATAAAAAATATATTTAGAAAATGTTCTACGACCTTATGGAAAAGAGATTGCAAAAAGAATAAATAAAAGCGTGCCGCTGAAGTTTAAATAGTATACGGTTTTTTATTTTGTAACTTGTAGTCAAGTTGGCCCCTCTCCTCCAACTATTTTATATTCAATACTAAAAAATCTGATTCATTAATAGATTACAATGTGACACATAATTAAAACATCGCAACAACTCAGTTTTTTAAGTTAATTATCGATAACATAAAAATAATCAACAACGTTTATAAGTATTAAATTAATTAAATCTTGTAAATCTAAATTTAATATAACATTTAATATGCATTGTGGTTTGCCTCGATTTGCTCCTGTCCGAGTACAATACAAATAGAAATATTTTTAATGCTTGACAGTGCTAGCAAGCAACATGGTGGTAAATATTTTTAACAGCTTACCACCTACTTGATATTGTAGTACTACTTTGTTGCGTTGGATGCGAGATGGTGGTAGAAAACTGCATAGTGCTATGTTTTACAGTTTTAGAACTAGTTAGTGTAAGGAAGAGTCCTGGTGTCAAATTGGCAGCCCCCGAATAGAATACGCAATATTTCTGAAACTGCGTTAGTGCTAACTCTAGACAGTTGGTGTCTATTGAAGCACATTGAGGTAATGAGGAGGGGGGGGGGGCTCAAAAATGAAATAGGCTATATTTCTGAAACGGCTTTGATGCTGTCACTAAGTCTATTGCTCGTTAGTGCTAGCTCTATGTAACGAGGAGGTTGAGTTTCAGATTTATTTAGCAACTGTGATGAGGCCTGAAAAAAATTCTTAAAAAAATAACCTCATCTTGCTTTTTGAGGTACTAACTTATTTAGTTGGGTGCTAGCTGATGCTATGTCTACATTGACGAGTTGTAAGTTTTAGAATGCATCAGAGCGTAGAAGGTTTGCCATCAAGCTCCACCCCAATACAATACAATAAACAATATTTCTGAACCGACCTTCGTGCTAGTTCTCATACTTTGATGCTAGCTGTTGCTAACTGTAAGCAATTAGGTGCTCGAGTATTAAATTTTTTTAGTAATTAGGGGCTGCTTGTACGCTAGGTCTACATTGTCATTTGCAAGAAGGGGGGGGGGACTTGACGCTGTCCTGTCTGCTGATACATTTTAGAGCAAACGCGGGGGAAAGATATTTGCCCCTCTCCCCCATTAAATAGTCCACGTTTCTAAAACGGCATTGGTACTACCTTCGGATTTCGGTGCTATATTGAACACGCTGTAAACAAAGAAAATTAATAATTTTAAGTAATAAATGCCTTATTGATTTTCAATAGTAATAAAGCAATAAATAATTCCAATAATTAATTGTTGTACTATTATTCTTATTATCAAAACTTCTGATAATAATAATAATTATTATTATAACAATTAATTAATAGGATTATCCGATGCTGTATTATTATTAGAAATGATCCCCTAACCATTCGGAAATCAATAAGACGTTTATCAATTCCACAACAAAAATGTTTAGAGGCTGCAGGACTACAATTCCAGAATCTATTGTAGTTATTAGTTAATTGTTGTGAATTTATTTTTTCAAATTTTCTGTTTTATTTAGTTGTTTTATTTTGAAAATTCTTAAAATCATTTGTTACTGTTAATACATTGTTACTGTAATTTCTTACATTTCGTGATTTATTAATACAAATTTCACACCAAATAAAGACTATTCTAATAAATATGAAATTATGTTTAATTTACTTAAGTAGTTTGAATTGTTTATCAGGTTTGTCCAAATATACAAATCACCCTGTATATTTATAAAGCAGAGGAATTGACATTTTTTAATGGTCCTAAGACAATCGCCCTAAGAGACTATATATGGTAAAAGTATGTAAAGTTCCTCGTGACGCCCTGAGTATCATACATATACAAATAAAGACTACAGACGTCAGATAAAATAACACGGTGCGGTGCGTCGGTGTACATATAATTCCTAGAACCTATGCTCAGATTAATTTTGTAAAAGTTTATTGTATTTCTAAAAGACGAAACTTTTATTATACTTAGTTGTTAAAAATAATTTAATTCTTATACTGCCACGTTATAAAAATATAAAACTTTTATCTAGATATACAATTTACGTAATTAATTTCTAATATGGAATGGTTATCGTTATTCCAAAATTCCTGTCCACTTATAGGGCTAATGGAACTTGTACAAATAGAATATAGCTAATTACAATAGAAGAAATAACAGTGAGCTGACGACAATACACAATAATACCACGGAATAGAATAATAGAACAAGTATTTAAATAAATTCAAGTAACTTTTCTCCATTACTACAAGGTCGCTAGTCACTAGAATGGTTCTATTATTGGGACTGATATTCAAAGGTCGAAATTCTAAAAAACTGTAAAACCCACGTTGATTAGTACAATATGTGTCTTTTGTTACCTACATACATTCATTGTTGTTGTTATAATGACAAATGCTTATTTTTGCATAAAGACACTTAAGACTTTTGTGTTTTTTGGGTTATGGAAATATACCAATATGCGAAAGACATATCTATTTGTTATATCAATGCAAGGTATAAAATTTGCTTTGTTGTCTTTGTTGTCTTTCTGTTGGGATTGAAACTTAAAATTCTCGAGTTCTATAATTTTTATAATTTCAACATTGACACGTTTAATTTTAAAATTGCGGACCTAATATTTTCTTAATCCATTCTTAATTATTTTATAAAGTGAAATGAGCAATTCAAAGAAACTTTAAACGGATTTGGACTCCGATTTATACTATAATTTATACTATAATATAATAATAATAATAATAATAATAAAATAATAGTGATTATGGTATCCTAGACCCAAACCTTAATAACCGTTTTTAAAATTCCCATACAGTTTGAAAATTTTACCACCGAAAAAGAAACTAACAATTGCGATATGCAAACAGTCTCGCGAGACATGCGAAACGTCTCGCGTTAGACGCGAGACAATACCGACAATCTGCGAAACGAGACGTACAATGCGACGGGTTCTGTGCGAGACGACACACGAGACAAGACCGGACTTCGAAGGTGCGAGACGAGACGAGACTTTTAATTTTTCGTCTCGTCTCGTCTCACATGCATCACTACACAATACACCCTTCCAGGTAATAATAGTATTAAAAAGAGGCTGTTTAAGTGGCGCTAGCTAGCGTGATAGATGTAGGTTACCTAGTGCTAAAAGCATGAAGCCATTGGTAAATGAGGGGGACGCTTCGTCGCACTAGTCCCCTCCGGTAATCAAAAGTTATATTGACGCTATTTGAGTAGTGCTAACTTTAAGATTTGGATGCTAGCTAGATCTAGGTGTAGGCAATCTAGTGCTAAATGTTTGGAGTTATCAAAATACAGAAGTTAGCGTCATATTGGCTACTTGCCCGTTATCACCAGTTGTAATGACGCTATTTGAGTTGTGCTTACATTAATATTTGGGTGTTAGCTGGTGCTAGGTGCAAGGTATCTAGCCTTCCCCACCCCCGGGCTAGTGTGACCCACCCATAAAATGCTCAATATTTCTGAAACGGCTTTGGGACTAGCTCTCAGAATGCGATGCTAGCTGGTGCTAGCTGTAGGCAATTAGGTGCAAATATTTAAAATTATTTTAATAACTGAAGGAAGACAAATAATCTTTATAAAATTGCCGCATTTTGTTTCTGAGATGTTGTTGGCGTCAAACTCCCTTCCCCCTCACCCCAGTAGTTCATATTTCTAAAACCGTACATGTGATTTTCCAATGCTCCACCCGAAAGTACTACATTGACCAGAAAGCGAGTTTTCTTTACCTGAAAAATTTGGAATTATGTCGAACCCCTGTTGTTTCAAGCAAGGTAGGAATCTTTAACGTGCGTGACAACACCCACACCCGGAACCTCCATTTTACCTCTCATCCGAACGAGGGTGTATTTATGTGAAAAATGCTCGCCTAACATTTTTCAAGCAGACCGTGTCGGGATTCGTACCCGAGACCTTGGACGTAGTAGTCACACACATACCACTACGCCACGGAGCCGCCTAATATTTTTGAAACCGTTCATTTACATTTCCAATGCTCCACCCGAAGGTACTACATTGGTCAGGAGGAGAGTTTTTTGTTGCCTGGAAATTTAGAATTTTACCGAACCCTTGCCGTTCCAGGCAAGGTAGGGATCTTTAACGTGCGTGACAACACACACACGGGACCTACATTTAACCTCTCATCCGAACGAAGGCGTAATTTTTGTGAAAAATGCTCACCTGCCATTTTTCAAGCAGTCGGCCGTGTCAGGATTTGAACCCATGGCCTTGAGATCCGTAGTCTTATGCTTACTACATTGATCCACGGCGACGCCCATATTTTTGAAACCGCATCGGTGCTAGCTTTCAGATTTTGGTGGTAACTGGTACCAGCTATAACTAAACAGGCGCTAGGCTTTGGATCAGGATAGTTGGAGGAGAGTGGCCAACTTAACTACAAGTTACAAAATAAAAACCGTATATTGTTTAAACTTCAGCGGCACGCTTTTATTTATTCTCTTTGCAATCTCTTCAATAACGTCATAGAATATTTTCTAAATATACTTTTTATAAAATATCACAAAACCTTGCGTGAAAATGTGCATTATAGCTTAACCGCAAAAACGTCGAAAACATTATGTATCCTATAAAAATAAACATACTAAACTGGAAGTACTAATTTCCTATTACATATAAAAACTAATACACATCATGTTCTATTCAAGATATTAATAGTCGAAGTTTTTTGGTTTACTTGTATTATAATGCTCTTGTGAGTTTATTTATAGGTTTTGCTGGCATTTGCTAGGTGCCAGCTAGTACTAGTTTTAAAGCATCCAGAGCAAAAACTACACCACTCCCAGGTAATAAATAGTGTTATGTCAAGGCTGTTTGAATGGTGCTAGCTCTAGAATTTGAGTGCTAGCTTGTGCTAGGTGTAGGCTATCTAGTGCTAGAGGTTTGAAGTTATCAGAATACGGGGGGTGGGGCTAGTGTCACATTAGCTCCCCCGGTAATCAACAGCTATATTGACCTTATTTGAGTGGTGCTAGCTTTAAGATTTAGGTACTAGTTAGTGCTAGGTGTAGGCTATCTAGTGCTAAAAGTTTGGAGCAATCGGTATACCGGGGAGGGGCGGCTAGCGTCACATTAGCCCCCCTACCGTAATCAACCGTTATATTGACGCAATTTGAGTGGTGCTAGCTTTAAGATTTGGGTGTTATTAGCTAGTTCTAGATGCAAAGTATCTAGCGCTAAAATATCTGGATAATTGGAATACGGGGGTGGGGATAGCGTGACCCCCTCCTGTTACACCGCCGTTGATTGTATCCCGGTTCAAATGCTGTACCGTCTATAACTGATTCTAGTGGTTTTAAGAAAGTTAGCTAAAAATAATTGAACAACAGGCAAATTTAAAACGTTCATCTTTTATTAAAAGTCACTTAGAACTTCTTCAGAATACGGCATCTTTTCTTGATGCCAAACGTCGGGGCTACTTCAAACCGCAGCATTTTATTAACGCCCAACGTCAGGGTCACTTCAGAACACAGCAGCTTTTATTGGTGTTCCATCCTGGTGCCTGATTAAGCCGCTTGAAAATTAGGCTTTCGTATATTGCTGCATTTTATAGGAATTTTTCTTTGAAATATATTTGATTGGTTTTTAGAATGAAAGAAATTCGTGAAGGATTGAGAGCGGCATGTGAAGAGTTTAGTTCTCAAGATGTATTATTTGGAAGATTCAAAAGGGAGGACACAGAAAAAAAGACAGAGCGAGTAAGGTAGGAAATACTCAGGAATATAGAACGATGGCTCTTTTGTTGGGTTTAAATAAAAACATGCCAAAAATGAGCAAAAACAATGAAAAAAGTATTAAGAAAATGAGTAAAAATATAAAGGAAATGATTGAAAAAAATGAAAAGAGCATGAAGGAAATGAGTGAAAGAACGAAAAAAAATATAAAGAAAATTAGTGAGAAATGTATCGAGGACATGAGTGAGAAACTGACAGAAATACCCAGAAATTACAAGCAAAGTTTGGAGAGAATCTAGCAAGATTGGGAGAAAGTTGAAAATCAGAAACCGAAAGAAATTATAGAAAATTTAAAGAGACAAACCACAAATAAGTTTTAGGTTTGAAAAAGACTAATAAAACCACGGAGGAAATAAAATTTGAAATTAGAGGTAAAGTGTTACCGATTCTAGAGGATATAGATGATGTTAAAGAGGAAATTGTGTAAATAAAATATATATATATATATATATATATATATATATATAATATAATAAAATATAATCGATATCATATATTATCATCTCGTAAATATCCAACGCCGTAAACCGGAACAAATTTAAGAAAAAGCTCAAGTTATGTAAATACTTGTTTGCATACAGAAGTGTGTTTTGGAAATCCATCGGTATATGAATTATAAATGCATAAAGGCCGTGATTGAAAGGGTTTTCGTCCTTATTACATAAACTCAATGATGAAGAAAAAGTGTTTTAAGTTAAGAATAATGGTATTTCACTATATTCTTCACGTAGGAAAGTGTATTTCAGAATTTCATTCTTAATTAAATATGTTTATAACGTGTATACATTCAGCGGTGTTTATGATGCGTAAACAAGATGCTTCACCTACATTTCGTTATCAAAGTACTAATTTTTGAATTGATAAACGGTTTGCGTTTTTCAAATGATTGCGTGTACAATATTTTAATTTCATTTTCATTTAATAAACAAACACGGTGATATTTCGACGAAAATGCATTGAATAGGTTTAAAAAAAATTTAAATTTCCTAATGCTAACTTTTAAAAATAGTTGAGTACTAAAATGGAATATAAGCTGAAAAATTAAATAGCTGGCGTGCAACGATAAAATTTGTAAAAACACTTAACTACAGCAATAAAGTTTGGTAAAACTACGTCAATTATATCATAGCTCAAAGCTATAGAACGACAAATTTCTGAATGCTGCATCATACGCCTCCGAAAAAAAAACTATTACAAGATTCAAGATTGACAGAAAATTCTTTATGCCGTTGCCACAAAGGGATTCGTTCTTATAAACCCAATAGAAGGCGATAATAGAATCAGTTTATCAGTTGCTATTCAAGCGTCACCATGCTAAGCTGATATTACGTGGTATTTAGTAGTGAAATAATTATAACAGACAAATAATTTTATTTGACGACTTTGTAATTCAAAAGGAAGTACATAATTACAATGCTTTTAAAAATGTAAATAAAGAATTAGAAATTAGAAGTCTTCTTAAATAGAATAGTTTGTTACACGTTTTATGAAGCAATTTGCATGGAAATGCGTACTTGCTCAAACAATTTGAGCAATTTTGGAGCTGCGATTGATAATTACAATCTGGAAAAAAACAACAATAGGCAGATTTTCACGATAGAATCAAATTATATTATTTAGCATTTTAAAAAGGACATTTCTATTAATTAGTTTAGTTATATGATAAGATGTTTGTTTTGTCTGCAAGTCCTTGTTCTATAGTTGTATGTACAAGCCGGTAATTTTATTTGAGAGATAGTAGTCTACGGTGAAGCTTTACTAAGATATAACTGATTAGATATGTCTAAATCCGACTTTAAAGTAGTAGATATCCGACTTACTTTGACAAATTTTGTACATAATAAGATTTAATTAAGAAGTTATTCGTGAATGAAGAGTAAGAGATTAAGATTAGTGTGTGCTCATTATAAAAAGATTTTGCACTCTATTTATAGTATAAGTGGGTTATTATCCCGACATTATACACTTTTTTGTGATAGATTTAAAATATTGTTCATTAGGAAAAACCGTTGTGGTAATTTTGAGCGTTATTTTTAATATTTAAAGTTTGTGTTGAGTGAAAGTTGGTTTTCCTAAATGCTATATGTAGAATATTGTTTGCAAGAGAAAAAGTGTTGTGGATGTAGTAATTGTTATTTGAAAAATTGTTTGTAAAAGAATATTTCTTGTCATTATAAATCTGATGCTTGATTCTAGTAATAAGTAATTTTGCCTGGCATTGGAAAAGTAATTCAAGCATAGATGAACAAAAATTAATGTAAAAGTGTTGGTTATTTTGCAAAAAGAAAAGCCCGTGACCGGTTCCGCTGTTCTCACAGCTTGCAAACGGACGCAGCTCTGTTGCAAAATGATATGCGTCCGTTTGATGAGCTGCGAGAACAGCAAAACCGGGCACAGGCTTTTCTTTTTGCAGAAATAGATGCGTCCGTCTGATGAGCTGCGAGAACAGCGAAACCGGACCCGGGCTTTTATTTTTGCAAAATAACCAACAACTTCTACATTAATTTTCGTTCCTCTATTCTCGAATTACTTTCCCAATGTCAGGTAAAGTTACCCATTACTATTTAGCTGGAAACGCATTGGTTTATGTTGACTAACCTCTTCGTTTTGGATTAGGTCTAGTACCTTCTTAAAAGGTCTGCCAGTGTATAAGTAGGTAATCGATCATTCATTTATTTTCATTTTGAACTTGATTCTAGTGATTGTATTTTGAAGAGTGCCAGTCAAAAATAATTAAACAGCAGGCAAATTAACAACATTTATCTTTTATTGACGCTCACTTAGCACACGTCAGTCCACTGCAATATATATATATATATATATATATATATATATATACATTAATGTAATAAGTGGTCACGAGAGTCATGGGAACCTAAACTCTATAAATAAATTCCACCCAAATAGAAAAAACCGAAAAAATTTTAATTTCCCAATATTTAATGGTTTCAACCTGTATAAAATAAGCATACTTCTGTGCCATTAAAAAACAAGTATTTGTTACTAAGAGATAACGTACAAAGTTATTGTATTATCAACGAAGCCCTCATTCATTCAAATACTAAATAAAATTTCTGTGCAAAATATGCTTAGAACACGTTTTACTAACCGAACACCCAATCTTGTTTTACAATTATTAATATGAAAATTTATTCTCAGTTAATTATTTGCGAAAGGGATAATTTGAATCAAATTTTGAGGTCAGAGTTCGCAGCACCTTGACCCTTCATAAATTATCCCTGACAATTATTGACCAATCACATTCACGAACGTGGTAGTAAAAAATCAGCAAATTATTTGCCTATTAATTAAAAAGGATTGTGTTTCAGTTAACTAAAATTAGGTAAAAATTTTAATTATTTTCTGTTTGATCTGGAACTGTAAATTGTTTTATAAACTGCTTTGAATGAAAGAAAAATGTTTTTGAAAATATAGATGTTTTGTTGAAATTTCTGTGTTTTATTTCATTTTGTGAATTCCATAGTATAACTTCCGTTGAGCTTGCGAGGCAAAGAAAAGGAAAGGAGGGTATGATAATAATTTCAAATTTCCCATTGCTGTACCGTTGTCACTACACTTTTTAACTCTCACTCAAATAGAGAATGTCACAGCAATATATATTTATATATATATATATATATATATATATTGCTGTGAAACCACCAAAATACGGGAACTCCGCTTTATAATCGAGCCTCTACGAATTGGATGTCAAGAATGCTGTGAATCCTACAAAAAGCTATTCATTACCTTAACTGTGTTGGTCCATTGACTTTCTTCTGTTCATCGCCTCGGCTGCTCCTCTAGTTAATAAACCTCCTCATTCATAAAAAAAAACAAACACATTCCTACCACAAACATCAACGTTAACTCTATTTACATCAATATTCACAATACATTAAAATTTCAAAATTAAAACTCAGCATAAATTTCAGTTTTAAAAGAATTTCAAGATTAATTTTATTATCATTTTATGTGCATCCAGAATTAAAGTCCTTGTAGGATGCCTACTAATTAATATAACAATATATGCAGACCGGAGTCTGAGTACAAAGGGAGCATCTACCACCCCTTTACGTTAATTAACCAGGTTCGTCTAATTGAGCTCAAAGACATACCCAAAATTTCATCATAATCCAGAACATCAATACTAAATACCCTTTCTACTTAAACAAGCAAATTTCACCTTAAAATTAAGATTTTATTGTTAGTACAATTTCACTAATGTCCATTTAAAGTAAATCAATTATAAAGTTATTCAACACACACCAAAATGTCAAACAAAATAGTATAATTTACCTGAAGGTTACTGCCCGCGTAGCTTCAATGTACATCGTCCCTTTAGTTAATCACACCATTCCAACAGGATTATATTTACGGCTTCTAATTCTCAACGCTTTTAAAATTTTCTCCATCACCATTTATTTAAAGTTGTTTCTGGGCTTTTCCGGAACTCATCTGTGTATATCTGACCCTGGTTTTGTGGATCCAAACACGTTTTTGAACCATTTAATTATTAACACCCCCAAAAAATAACAAAGAAATTCATACTTCTTTCACCAATATATGCCAAAACTGCCTACTTTTGTGTATACATTTGTCGTTGTAAATTTTGCTAATTGGTACAGTGATACTAAATTTTATTACCTTGTATCTAAGTGCACTGAAGTACATTTATGTTAGCACGTAAATAACAAACTATTTTGAATCACTAAAATATACGAGCAAACTTTAAATTATTTTATCAAACTAAAATGCACTGTTTAACATCTTGAATCAAGTCGCGGATGTAAGAGAGCTTGTTCATATTCACCTCCGTATATATAGCGGTTAGCCTGTCTGTCGGTCTGTTCCCCAAAACGGCCAGTTTCTAGAATTTTGTCATTCTATGTTCCCATTCCGTAGCCTGGCATGCGAATTTTACGAATTTTGCACTCGCCCTTAGTTAAATCTCAGAAAATTTCCACACGGCACGCAACGTCTGAGAATACCTAATTAAATTTTATACAGAAATGTTATTTCTACCTCTCAATTTTGCCTTTTACTTTCAACCAATCGCAACCCCATGACGTTGCTCTACTCACGCCTTTTTACTATATGTGTCTCGGTCTTGCGCCTATTATCTGTCTCTATCTACCCTGTTCTTATTAGTGCAAATTGATATTCTTTATTATCGATTATTTCAGTCCATGTGGACTATCTGGGTTAAATAACCCCGTATCGCACCTTCTCGTAAATATTAAGCCACGGTTTCTCCAAGATTCTTTGTAACCATTAATTATCTGCAACATTTTTGCCGTACGTGACTTTTAAACTACGCAGGTGTTCGAACATAATATTAATTCTCAGAGCTTTATCTAATTGGGTTTTTACAAGTTTTTATAGATATTATTAATAATGGTTTAATTAACTCCAATTAAAATTGACTTCTATCCTTTCATTTTTAGCGAATACAAGTTAAATATTAATTATTATGTGTACACTTTGTTTTACTACCGGTTACTTAAAATAGGGTTAATTAATATAAATTTTGCACGTAATTTCCATTTGTTTCTTTCCTCGGAATAATTAAATTACACGCAGAGCTTTTTAATACTGTTTCTTTTGATATAAAGCGTCTTATAAATAATTTAAATTTCTTAATTTTAATAAAACGAATGAATTTTTATGCTTCACGCTGTTATTTAATAACGCGTACCTTTTCCAAAAGCTTCTACACAGTGATTAAAATTATTTGATGTGATTATATAATTTTCTACCCTGGTCTAAATATGAGTAATATATATATATATATATATATATATATATATATATATATATATGAATATATGAACGTTGTTCTTGTTTGTGCTTACTAGCACGCCACTCGTCTTAATCTCGTAAAGATTTTTATTATGCTTTTTCATTAATTCATTTAATGTACTTTTATATACATGTATTTGATTCATTTTGTTCGCGTATTAATCTTGTAATTAATTAGTTATAGTGTTGTATATTAATTGTAAGTATTGTAAATATATGTTTTGTTTATCTATATATTGACTTATATGTTGCAGTAGTGTGTCCTGTTAGATACTACCACCCGCCTTGGTATCACTATCGAAATATAAACTACAACAGATATATTTTCAGAATTTATAGATAAACTTACTTTCAAATTCTGTTTCCGATTATTTTAGAAATACAAACAATAAGTTGGAGGTGTATACATCTCTTCTGACCAATACCGTCTTCTTTGAACAACAACTCATGTTTTCCTTCAGAAATATGAGAATCCGTTAAGAGTATTATAACGTTAACGTGAGCGCTATAAATTCAAATTAGCTTTTACAAGTAATATTGAAAAATTTTAAAGTCGTAAAAACACAAGTACTTCTATTAAAAAATGTTTTTGCCATGTTCATAAAAAATATCTATTGAATAGCATGTTTATTAGCAAAGGAGAAAGAAATGGATTCTACTACGTACAAACAACTTGGGCGCTACTGATTTTCTTTATCGAACACACAAGATTTTTTTGATATTGAAGGAATCTGCATATAAAATTTATATATGTATTGGAATGGATACTTATTAGTATCCAGACATCCAGAAAACGATTTTATTTTATACTTGGAACAACGCGTGATTTAGACGGTTGTCTTGTTACGTACTTGATCATTTTCTGCTTCACCTTAGCCCTCATAATTAAAAAGCTGTATGCTTCTGTGCTTACAACAATTAGTGTCACAGCGGTAAAGTGCAGCTCCCATCGCTTTACTTATTGTAATAAGAATAATTGCTACCAATGCCATTTATATCAATAAGCAAATTTTCAAGTAATTTTTATAGATCAAATTCTAAAGTAAATTACGCGACCCTAATAAAGCCAATTCTATCTTTGGATACATGGAGGTAGTTTGTGTGTAGCACTATACAAATACGACTATGAATAATTTAGAAATATACATTGCAGTTATAATTTTATATTAAACGATATCAATTACATTATTAAAGTTTTAGGGAAACGTGAATTTTATGTACAGCCATTCACAAGATTAAGCGAAAGAATAGCTCAAACGAGTGATATTGATGAATGCTGAGAAAATTCTCCCTCTTAGCAATTTCATTACGAAATGCTTTCATAAAAATATACCAATTGATTAATGGCCAACCTAATTGAATCACAAGGCGCGAACTGAAAAAATATCTGAAAAATAAATGATTAAATTTATTTCTCCTATGAAGTTTAAAAAGTTTGTAGTGACAGTTTGCTAAAGAGGGTGCTTGATTTAAATAAATGGTATTAAAAGTGCGCAAGTGCGGTTCCAAATTTTCAACATGTATTATTTGTTAATGCGACTAATTTAATAATTCCCCCTTCTCTTATCAACTTACTATGTTCTGAGCTTAATATTGCGAGAAGCATTTAATGTGATTGCCCAGCAAGTGATAAACAATAATCACGTTTGCTTTAGAACGGAGCAAATGTAATTGATTAAATAGGGTCACGATTGTAGTTGTTCCTCGTTTGCTTGTTTAAATGCCTTGATAAGTGACATAGAAATTATCCTTTGTAACCTACAAATTTCTAAAATGTATTATCTATGAAAATTATTGTATTATAAGCATGCCAGGATGTCACACTATCTATTATATAACAAAGCCTGCCGCACTGCATAGATGGGTCAATCTATATTGCATACAAACGAGAAAATGCTATTAGTATGTTTAAAAGCAATGTTTCACATTGTTTTACACAACCGTGATATGGCTGGTGGTGACAGTGACTACTAGTGTTTCTACATCTTCCGATGTACAGAATGTCGCATATAAAACCGACTCCATTATCAATGTCATATTTCGGTGAGAAATATTAGTAAATGAAGTCGGTTTGTCTACATCTTTAGTTGTTTACTATGTTATCATTACATTACATTTATCATCATCAGGTCTTCAGTCCTGGAACTGGTTAGACGCGTACCTCCGTTGTTGCCTATTCTAAGCTAACTTATACGTCTTCCTGAAATTCCCACTGCTTACATCTTTCACTATCTGCGTGCAATAGTTCGATCCAGGTATAATTTTACCTTCTTTTTTTCCTATACATGCTTGTAATATATTCCGCACTATTCTCCAATTGCCGTAGAACGTGTCCTGTCCTTCTATATCTCTCATTTTAGGTTTTCCATAGGTTTCCTTCCTCCCCTATTACTTCTAAAACCTTTTTGTTATTAACTTTGTCTGTCCATACATACGAAGCACGACATTCTAAAAGGCTTCTACCTTTTCCTGTCTCTGCTTCCACTACTGTCTGTCACTATTCCATAGCCATACAGTACTGTGCTCCACAAATATGCTTTCAACAATTCTTTCCTTATTTCTATGTTTGTTGTCTTCGAACATTGCCGCTACTCTTTCTTGTTAGATACAGCTCGGTTCCCTTTTATTATTTTCTAAATATACACCCTATATCACCGATATTCAGTGGTATCTGAAGACGGGTGGATCCCTGGTGTAGTTGGTATGCGTGTGACTACTATTCCCAAGGTCCCGGGTTCAAATCCCGACACGGTCCGCTTGAAAAATGTTAGGCGAGCATTTTTCACAAAAATACGCCCTCGTTCGGATGAGAGATAAAATGGAAGTCTCGTGTGTGTGTGTGTTATTACGCACGTTAAAGATCCCTACCTTGCTTGCAACAGCAAAGGGTTCGGGAAAATTCAAAATTTTCAGGTAAAAAGAAACTCGCTTCCTGGCCAATGTAGTACTTTTGGGTAGAGCCTTGGAAAATCAAATGTAGGGTATGTAAAGAGGGCCAATGTAGTACCTTAGGGTGGAGCATTCGAAAATCAAATGTAGGTATGTGAAGGGGGTTAAGCAACCTGCGGCTACCAATATCCCCCATCACTTAATCGTTGGTTAAATAATAGTTTTATAATAAACCCTTTCGCACAATCAACATTAGGTGAGAATATTGCAAAACCAACACCTGTAGTTGTTTATAATAATCATCAGATTTAAGTGCATTATTCTTTTTCGTCATTAGGTTTTCCGTCTTTGAACTGGTTGGAAGCGAACCTTCATTGATTTCCATTCTGAGCTAACCTACACATTTCCCCGAAATTCCCACAGCCTAGATACATTTCGGTTCCCTTCAATTATTTTTTAAATATATACCCTATTTCAACGATATTCAGTGGTGCATAAAGAGGGTTAAGCAACATGTGACTACAAGACCCCCCCAACACTTAGACATTTGCCGAGTTACTAGTTTTTGAATAAATTTTTTCGCACGGTCAACAGTAGTTGACAATATTGAGAACCAAATCCTATAGTTGCGCTTATAATAATCATCAGGTTCAAGTACAATTATTTTTTCATCCTTAGGTTTTCTGCCTTGGAACCGGTTGGACGCGTACCTCCGATGATTTCTTATCTGAGCTAGCCTAAACATTTCCACGAAATACCCACAGCCTACACCTTTAACTATCTGTGTGCAATAGTGTAACCTAGGTCAACCTCTGCCTCACTTTTTTCTTATCTTGGCTTCTAATATATTCCGGACTATTTCCTCATGCCCTAATATGTGACCTATCATCCTATCTCTTCTGTTTTTTACTGCTTTCCATATATTTTTTTCTATCCTTACCATTTCTAGAACCTCTTTGTTCTTAACATTGTCTGTACATGAGAGCTTCAGCATACGTCTGTAGCACCTCATTTCAAAGCTTCTTTTTGCCCGCTTCTCCTACTGTCCAAGTTTCACAGTCGTATGGTGCTGTGCTCCAGACATATGATTTTAGAAATCTTTTCCTTGTTTCTATGTTCGTTTTCTTTGAACGTAGTAGTCGCTTATTTTTGTAAAATGCAGAACAACCTTGTGCTAATCTTTGTTTTATACCTTTTACACATTTCCCGTCTTACGTTATTTGGATTCCTAGGTAGCAGGAATCCCTAAATCTCTTGTAAGTTCTCGTTTCCTATTTATATATATATATATATATATATATATGTTTTGATTTATTTTCACCTCCTTTAAATACTAGTACTTTTACTTTTAGTTTTATTTTTGTTAATTTTCATACCGTACCTCTCTGTTCCATTTCGAATGGACCTGCACCTTGCCGAAGTCCTAGATTACTAGAACAGGTGAAATGGCTTGCGTGTTCTAATGAGCTAGAGAGCCAAACTACAGGTCCAACCAAAGTAATATGGTCGTTAGTGAGAACCCAGAGTAAGACAGGTCTTAGAAAAAAAGCAGCGGCTCTTTCGGTACTTAGATTAGCAGAGACCATAGGGGTCGGTATGGCAGTATAAGACACTACCGCGATGTGGAAGGCAACGGGAAACCACCACATTACCTCCCCAGCGTACCTAAATTATAATAAAATGATGACATTCTCAGAGGTAAAAGATCCCGAAGTTAAAATAGTCCCACATTCGAATCTCCGGGAGGGGACTACTTTGGAGGATGCAATCGGAAAGTTAAAAATAAGAGTTGGGAACATTTTGAGAGTTGGAGCGTGGAATGTTAGAAGTATGAAGCAAGTAGGTAAGCTAGAGAACCTATAAATCGAAATGAATTGGTTATCACTAGACATAGTAGGGATCAGCGAAGTTCGGTGGCCAGAGGCGGGGGATTTTTGAAGTGGAGACTTCAGGGTAATTCATACAGGAGCAGAGGAAGAAAATTTGGGTGTGGAGATAGTTATACGGAAAAAGATAGGATACTGTGTAGAAGATTACTTACAAAAGAACGAAAGAGTACTCATGGTTAGATTAGAATTTAAACCGGTAAACACAGTAATAATACAAGTACACATGCGTACCTCTAGCTACAGTGACGAAGAGGTAGAAGCGATCTACAAAAATATCGAAGACATATTAAGATACGTAAAAGGACACGAAAATTGAATAATTACGAAAGATTTTAATGCAGTGGTAGGTGAAGGTAGGAAAGGAGCGGTAGTAGGTTTATTTGGTTTAGACATGAGAAACGACAGGGGAAATAGGCTGGTAGAATTTTGCGACAAGAACAATTTAATCATCACAAGCACATTATTTCAACATCATGCTAGAAGACGATATACGTGGAAGATGCCAGAAGATATTGGAAGATATCAAATACATTACATACTTGTTAGACAACGGTTTAGGAATCAAGTAAAAGACTGTAGAAGCTACCCAGAAGCAGATACAGACACTGACCGCAACATCGTATTTATGAAGGCCGCATTTAAATTTAAAAATTTGAAATAAATAAACCGAAAAGGGCACTTGGACTTAGAGAAACTAAAAGATAAAGATATTCAAGAAAGATTCGAAAAAAATCAAATGAATTGCTCAAAGATATTGGAAAAACAGAATGGAATAACATTAAATCCAGCCTAGACATGGCGGCCAGATATATTCTGGGATATACACAAAAAGTAAATAAGAAATTATGGATAACAAAACAAAGGATATCCTGAATTTAGTAGAAGAAAGACAAAAATGCAAAAATAAATTAGACGAAACAGGAAAACAAAGAGACAAAGCCATAAAATGGGAAATTATTCTCAAATGCAGGAAAGCTAAAGAACACTGGATTGATGAAAAGTGCAAAGAGGTACAAACTAAGATGGAAGTAGGAAAGACAGACGAAGCATACAAACTAATTAGAATCAATTTTAGGGATATAAAGCCGTATAGCAAATATATAAGGGACGCGGGAGGAAACGTCATTATAGAAAATGTAAAGAAAGTGGGTAGATGACAAGAATATACAGAGAATTTATATGCAAGAGAGGAACTAATTGCAGTAGAACAGGAATCAGACATTGGAAATGATGACTTGGGTATCCTATACTTAGAGAAGAGTTTGAATTAGCATTAAAGGGTCTGAAAAATGGTAAGGCGCCGGGTACAGATGAGGTGCAAGCAGAAACTCTAAAAGCCGCTGGACAAGCAGTAACAGAACGTCTCTTCCAACTTGTAAGCTATATGTATGAGACAGGCAAGATACTCAAAGATTTCTAACGTAGCATCATAGTAACTATACTAAAAAAAAAAGGTGCGGATAGATGTGAAAGTTTTCGAACAATAAGTTTGACAGCACACGTGTCGAAAAATATTAACTAGAATTGTACAAAGACGAATGAAAAAACGGGTGGAAGAAATACTAGGGAAAGACCAATTTGGGTTTAGGCGAAACAGGGGAACACAAGAGTCTATCTTAACTCTGAGAGTGATAATGGAGAAAACAATAGAAAAAGGGGAAAGCATGTATATAGGGTTTGGAGATCTGGAAAATGCATTCGACAATGTAAAATGGAAAAAAAAGGTTCGAAATACTCAAAGAGTAAACAGCAGTAATAGAATTAGAGGAGGAACATAGAGAAGTAAACATTAGGAAAGGGGTGAGACAGGGATGTGCCCTATCTCCATTGATTTTTAACTTGTACATTGAAGAGGCAATGAATACTGTCAAATGCAGGAAGACATGTGAAATTACTATGCAGTGACAAAAGATTGATATGCTTAAATTTGCAGATGATATAGCGGTATTAGCGTCTAGCAAGGAAGAGTTAGAAGCTGCTCTTAATGAAATGGAAACGGTTCTAACAGAGAGATATGGTATGAAAATTAACAAAACTAAAACCAAAGTACTAGTATGCAAAGAAGGGGAAAATAAATCAAAAACAAGGATACAAATATGTAACACGAACTTACAAGAGGCTAAGGATTTCTGCTACCTAGGAAGCCAAATAAAGCAAGATGGGAAAAACACAAAAGATATAAAACAGAGATTAGCACAAGGCCGTGCTACATTTAACAAGAAAAAGCAACTACTGTGTTTAAAGACAACAAACATAGAAACAAGAAAAATATTGCTAAAACATATGTGTGGAGCACAGCACTGTACGGCTGTGAAGCCTGGACAGTAGAAGAAGCGGACAAGAAAAAGGTAGAAGCCTTTCAAATGTGGTGCTACAGACGTATAATAAAGATATCATAGACAGACAAAGTTAAGAACGAAGAGGTACTAAAAATGGCAGGGGAAGAAAGAAATATGTGGAAAACGGTAAAAAATAAGAGCGATAGGATGATAGGCCACATACTACTGTATGAGGGAATAGTTCGAAATATATTAGAAGCAGAGATAGGAAAAAAGATAAGTAGAAGTAGACCTAGGTTAGACTACTGCACACATACAGTGAAAGATGTAGGCTGTAGGAATTGTAGGAAAATGTGTAGGCTTGCTCAGGATAGAAATCAATGGAGGTACGCATCCAACCAGTCCTAAAATGGATAAATTAATAACAAAGAAAGTAACTGTACTTAAACATGATGATTATTATAAGCAACTACAAATATTGGTTGGGCAATATTCTCGAATAATGTTAATTGTGTGAAAAGATTTACTGGAAAACTATTAATTCGGCAAATGTCTAAGTGTTGGGGGATCTTGGCAGCCACAGACTGCCTAACGTCCTTCACTGAATCTTGGTGACATAGGGCATAAGATTAGAAAACAATAGAAGCGGAACCGAGCTGTATAGATGCTGTGTGAGAATTTCAGGAAACTGTGTAGGCTAGCTCAGAATATAAATAAGTGCAGGTACGTGTCCAATCAGTTTTGAGACGGAAAATCTAATGACGAAAAAATAATCGCAGATAAATCTGATGATTATTATAAACAACTACAAGTGTTGGTTGTGAAATATCTGCAACTAATGTTAAGTGTGCGAAAAGATATATTGGAAAAAATAATAAATCGGTAATTGCTTAAAAATAAGGGAACTTGGTAGCCATAGGCTGCTTACTCACCTTCACAACCACTGAATGTCGGAGAAATAGGGTATATAATTGTAAAACAATAAAAGGGGACCGAATTGCATCTAACAAGAAAGAACAGCGCCGGTAATGAAAGACAACAAACAGAACAAAAAGAAAATTGCTGAAAGCATGTGTGGAGCACAGCACAGTATGCCTATGAAATACGGGCAGTCTGAAAAGCAGACAGAAAAACAGTAGCAGCCTTTTGAAATGCTGTGTTTCAGATGTATGAGGATGATAGCATGGACAGACAAAGTTAATAACAAATCATCATTTTGTTTTCGACCTTACTTAAGGTCGGTTTGACGCAGCTCTAACTTCTTTTCTATAATAACAAATAGGTTATAGAAATAGTAGGGGAACAAGGATATCTGGGGAAAAAGGTAGAAGAAATAAAAGGGCAGATTACGTTCTAAGGCATTTTTGGGGAACAGTATGGGATATATTACAAGCAGAGATAGGAAAAAAGAAGTAGATGTAGACCTCGATCAGATAGTGATAGATGCAGGCTGTGCAAATTTCAAGGAAATCTGTAGGTTCGTTCAGAATAGGAAATAATGTCGCTACACGTCTAACCAGTTCCAGGACTGAATGCCTAATGATGATGACTTCTCTGTTAGAACGGTTTCCATTTTATTAAGAGGTACTTTTAACTCTTTCTTGCTAGCCGCTAATACCGCTGTATCACTGCAAATTTAAGCATATCAATATTTTGTTTCTCTATAGTAATTCCAAATGTCTTCCTGCTTTTAACAGTATTCCTTGCCTCTCAGATTACAAGTTAAAAATTAACTGAGGTAGGGCACATTCCTGTCTTTCCCCTTTTCTCATATTTAGTTTTCTACGTTCCTGCTCTAATTCCTATTGCCAATGTTTGCTCTTTGTATAAGTTATGTACTATTCGTTTATCCCTATAATTCATTCCAATCTTTTTGAGTATTAAAAACATTTTTCCCATTTTACATTGTCGAATGCTTTTTCCAGATTTACAAACCCTATATACACGCTTGTAGGAAACGTTCTGTTACTGCTTGTCCAGCAGCTTTTAGAGTTTCTGCCTGCATCTAATCTATACCCGGTATTTTAGCATTTTTCAAACTTTTTAATGGTAATTCAATCTCATCTCTAAGTATAGGATATCCCAAGTTATCATTTTCAATGTCTAATTCCTATTCTAGGTTCCTGTCCTGCATATAAATTTCCTATATATTCTCGTCATCTAATCACTTTCTCTACATTTTCTATGATGATGTTTCATTCCACGCCCCTCATATATTTTTTGAACGGTTTTATATCCCTAGAGTTCTTTCTAATTAGTTTGTATGTTTCGTCTGTTTTTCTTATTTCCATGTTAGTTTGTGCCTCTTTGCACTTATCATCAATCCATTGTTCTTTAACTTTCCTACATTTGCGAATAATTTCTTATTTTATGGCTATGTATCTTTTTTTCTACTTCATCTAGTCTGTTTCTGTATTTTCATTTTTCTTCTATTAAATTCAGGATATCTTTTGTTATCCATAGTTTCTTATTGTGTATAACCCAGAATTTCTCTGGCCGCCATGTCTAAACTGGATTTAATGTTATTTATTTCATTCTGTTTCTACTTCCTTCGTAAGGAAAATTCTCCTGATGTCTTTCAGCAGTTCATTTGACTTTTCTCCGAATCTTTCATGGATATCTTTATCTTTTAATTTCTCAAAATCAAAGTCTTTTTACGTTCAGTTTTTTAAATTTTAAAATTTGAACGCGGCCCCGCAGATCCAAATGGGGGACTATTTTAACTTCGGAATCTTTTACCTCAAAGAATGCCATCAGCTTAAATAACAATTTAAGTACGCTGTGTAGTTGAAAGGTAATGTGGTGGTTTCCCGTTACCTTCCATATTGCAGTAGTATGTCTTAAAATGTGTGTCTTTAAGTATCTAAAATGTTTCTGTCCACTTTCGGAAACCTCTCTTAGTCTGGTTCCTTAAAAAAGACCCCACCAATTTGGTAGAACTTTTGGGTCGGCTCTCTAGATCACTGTACCACTCAAGCCGTTGTATTCGTTCTCATAATCTAGAACTTCTTCAAGATGCAGGTCCATTCAGAACGGTATAAATTTTTTGATTTAATTAACAGAACGTTTTAGAAATCAATGCAAAGCCTAGGTTCGAAATGTTCTCCGCCAACATCCAAGCAAAGTTGTACACGTCAAAGCATATTATTGAAAACTGTTTTCAGTGCATGTCGAGGGCTATTTGAAACCTCTTCCCATACGCTATTTTTGAATTCCTCCTATGTTTTGCGATTGTTTCGGCAAACTTTTGCGTTTACAAATCTCCACGAAAAGTAGTTTCATGGTGAGAAGTTGGGAAAGCAGAACGGCCACAGACTCCTGCTAATGGTTCTTTCCTGTGTAAAACAGATATTTACACGAGTCAATAACATATCCGACGTATGGCATGTTGCCCCATCTTACTGGAAATAGTCACAACTCTTTTCGTGCGAAGTTATCTGAGCAGGCAATTCATTATAGACTTGCAAGTATATTTTGGTATTGTTAACCCGACTGGAAACGTAAAGTAAACAGTAGAAACCTTTGATAGCTAAATTAGCAGAGGGTCATCCGAATCGAGTTACATACAAGAGGTTTGTAAATATGCAGTAAAGTAAACCATAGGCAGAAATTCGTTGATAAACACAGGTTGCATGTAATGTAAACAATAAATAACTTACCGTAAATGTCCTACACTGGAATGAAGTTGATTATTATCACTTATGAAATTGTTGGATAGGAATGACCGAATTATGGAACACATCATAACGTTTTAGATTTATTAAGCGATAAACAACAGCACCATGCTGGTAACCGACCGCTTTGTTTGTTCTATCATCCGAAACTGAATGTCTTTGATTAATTAATCTAATACTAGAGTTCGAAATTAAATGATACTCGGACACTTTCGACCCCTAGCGATTTTGCTTATTAATAAACGACCGAAATACAAGTAAACCATAAGAAATAAATTAATAAACCCTTTTTTAAACTTGGTTGAAATAAATGTTGATTATAAACAATTGCGATGCGTAAACAGGTATTAACAGTTTTGTCAAAGAATACTGAACCGATTATTCTGTTACCAGAAACAATACACCATATACCAACTTTTAAATCGCGTAAAAGTTTTTGCCGGAATTCGAGTGGGTTCACTGCTACCCAGTGTCGTATGTTTTGAGAATTAACATAATGCGATATGTGAAATCAAACTTCTTCCGTTGAAAAGAAGAGGAATTGATCAGTATCTCCGACAGCAACAATTTCTAGCAACAAATTGCAGTAATTTGTGCGCTTGCCCTTATTCGCTGATTTTATTTCCTGAACAACGCTCACGCAGAAGGGGTTCGTTTCTAACTTATAAAGGACGCGTTGACATGACCTGCGAGAAATTCCACATTGCTGTGGTAACTGTCGTGTTTATTTGGTGGGGTTTCTGTAAATTTGTGCCATGTTTGCCATGGCCTCGGGCGTAAGTACAGTCGGTTGCTTATTTCTTTTTGAATTAACAACATTACTTTCACGAAACTTTTCATGAAAGTTGTCACGAATAATT
Organism: Platerodrilus igneus; assembly: GCA_036346225.1. Classification (NCBI taxonomy): domain Eukaryota; kingdom Metazoa; phylum Arthropoda; class Insecta; order Coleoptera; family Lycidae; genus Platerodrilus; species Platerodrilus igneus. The sequence goes on along the minus strand of JARFIW010001278.1, from coordinate 1,592,158 downwards.
TTAATGGATTGAAATCGCACATATTTTTCAACAATGAGCACACGTAGCTCAATGGCATAAGACACGATTAAGAGCTACCCGCTTAATAATGACTAGATATACTCGTCCAAATACAGTAACACTGTAGGGGTACCCTATACAGTTGCCACTAGGCATGCGTGGCAGCTAAACTAGTTTAACTGGTTCGCGACGGTTTTATGTGCACTATCCCACACAAAGTGGGTATTCAAACGCATTTGCTAGAAAAATTGTCACAAGGTAGAAACTAGGAATATTTTTAGGATGTTTTTAAGATACAAGATGTTTATCAAAGACAACCTGAAAACAGTTGAATTTGAAAATAAAGGAACGCCCATGCAGATTGTCTCCTTATTGTAGGAAAAAAATGTGGAGATGTTACACCACATATAAAAGCAAAACAAAAATTCATAGCAAACCTATACTCTACAGCCATGTGTTTCAAATATATCCTTGATTACAGAACTAAAATGGTAGTGATTCACGGTCACTACTAAAACATATTAATAGTACGTTTGAATATTTTTCTATTTTGTTTATTTTTCACTAATGTCAAAGTTAATTATTTGTCTTAAAAGTCAGTACTATTATTAAGGTTTGGCACATACCTGCATAAGCGCATATGGCACCATGCTCCATTGCCAAGATTTGCGTGTGCAACGATATACAATTAGTAAAAACATAATGAACATACTTTTATCTTTATTTAAGACACTTTATAAAATTTGAAGTAGTCTTACACAAGAAAACTTACTATGTACACAATTCTATAGTGAACACTATTTACAATAGACAAAATATTTAAAATGTAACACCAAGAAATAAAAATAAAACATAACCTATGTTAAGTGAGTTGTTGAACCAAATCCTTAATATATCACAACTTAATAGAACAGATTGTAACGCATTTGCGTTACTTTAGATATAAACCAGACAGAAGGACATTATAAATTTTGGATGGACAGAATTAATACGAACGCACCCTGTGTAGTAAACTTTAAGAATAGTTAATGTTAATTAAGCTTCACGTTTTAAAATTTTGTTTCTATAAAGGTTGTTTAGACAATAAAATAGACATTATTCTGTTAAATACATTATAAACGTAATAGTCCAGGACAATGGCATATTTTAAAACCGCAAATGAAAACAAATTCAAATGTGATATGATGCTACGTGTACGCTTCTCATAGAAAGATAAATTGTAAGTACACAGTTGTTGTACAATAACCTTATACTTAAGCACAAATTAAATTTATCACATTGTGGAAACGGAACTCTGACCACAGTTAGCATGCATTACACGAAGGGAGAAATGTTATGTAATGTCTAAGCCCGAAAAGAATAGGTTAGGTGAAGTTGAAATGAAATGCAGACGTTAAGTTAGAATGGAACGCAGTTTCAAGATGTAAGCATTGACGTCTCCTAAAAAAGTAAATTCGAAACGCAAGCTTTTGATTAACTTCGCTGGCAAATTTTGGCAAGGAATGTTGTTCTGTGCGCAGAAACTTTAGAACTCGTGTGGGCACCAGTAATAAAGAGTTTTTGTGCCTGCGGGTCAGCTCAAAAAAGCGATTTTTCAGGGAGTTGCTGTTATAGCTGAAAAAAAATGATGAAAGAAAAATTGGCGTTGCTTAACATCCTTAAATTATTACAACTAAATCGTGAGTAAAATATGACCTTTTTTATGCTTTATAATTATGTACAAGTGGATTTTGAATATAAATTGTAAATGTTTTTAGCAGTGTACTAAGAAATCAACAGAACGTGAAAATGATTACTTTGTTGGATCCTGGAACCCGTTATGTTTTAAATTTAAGTATAATATTATCCGAAAATAAGGTTTGAACATTTCAAAAAATTAGAAAATAAGTGTGTGCTAATTTTGAAGTATTTTTAATGAAAAACTGAATGATGAAAAGAAAAAAGTATAAATTATGTTCTCTGTGCATTATTAATTATGACATTTTCAGAAATGGGATTTAGTATATCGTGTATATTGATATTGGAAACTTTAACATTGTAACAATGGTGTGATTGCATTATTGATTGAATTAATGTTTTTTTTTAGAATTTCTTTAAGTAATACCTAACTAGGTTGATGTTAGGATACTAGGGTCGTCCTAGAAAAATATTTGTATCATATTGCAACTATGTAATGTTAATATAAGCTAAATATAGGTTGAATTTTATTTAAACTTATTTATAAACTAAGCAAAAATTGATAAATTTATGAAAGGATATGCAGCCATCTCAGTGATGTTGTCATATTTGGTCCATTTTTCTTATCAGCTAACCTTAAAATCTCTCTACAATATATAACTTTCATAGAGTTAAATTACAAAAATTTTTCTTCCAATTTTTAATTTTATGAATTAATCTCAACTCTTCAAATTATTTTATTATATGCATTAAATTGTGGATTCTTTATTTAAAAGCAATATACTCTAAATAACAACACGCTACGTTTGAAATTGGTTACGTAACGTATCTCAAATATATCAACACCAAGCCTAATTACAGCGTCTAAATAAATCCTGATATCGCATGCTACGTGCAATTGCTTAAACACAATCCCATTTCTTATGACAATTGTTCTCACATGCTCACCTTTTTTCTCGAACATCCTAAATTTTCTTTGATGCATTTAATATTGGACATACGCTTCGATTTAATCATTTAAACTTCTCTACAACATTAAATCTCAATATTAATTAAAACTTTTACTTCTATGTAGAAGTACGACCTTTTGTTATTAAATATAAATGTAAATCCTTTTAGGAAATTTAAAATGCGCCTTTTAATTATTAAATAAAAATTCTCTTTTGGAGCGTTTAAAATGCTATCTCATATATTGACTATAAATGAATTTTTCCTTTAAAATAATGCTTCATGCATAACAAGCAATTGATATATAAAATACTCATATTTAGACCAGGGTAGAAAATTAAATAATCACATCAAATAATTTTAATCACCGTGTATAACGAATATTATTAGATAATACGCGTTATTAAAACCGTGAAGCATAAAAATTTATTAGTTTCAGTAAAAATAAGAGATTTAAATAATGTACAAGACGCTTTATATCAAAAGAAACAGTATTAACAAGCTCTACGTGTAATGTAATTATTCCGAGGAAAGAAACAAATGGAAATTACGTGCAAAATTTATATTAATTAACCCTATTTTAAGTAACCGGTATTAAACAAAGTGTACACATAATAATTAACATTTAATTTGTATTCGCTAAAAATGAAAGGATAGAAGTCAATTTTAGTTGGAGTTAATTAAACCATTATTAATAATAAGCATAAAAGTCTGTGAAAATCCAAGATTAAAATACCAGAAAATAAAGCTCTGAGAATTAATATTATGTTTGAACACCTGCGTAGTTTAAATGTCACGTACGGCTAAAATTTTGTAGATAACAAATGGTTACAAAGAATCTTGGAGAAACCGTGGCTTAATATTCACGAGAAGGTGCGATACGGGGTTATTTAACCCAGATAGTCCACATGGACTGAAATAATCGATAATAAGGAATATCAATTTGCACTAATAAGAACAGGGTAGATAGAGACAGATAATAGGCGCAAGACCGAGACACATATAGTAAAAAGGCGTGAGTAGAGCAACGTCACGAGGGTCACGATTGGTTGAAAATAAAAGGCAAAATTGAGAGGTAGAAATAACATTTCTGTATAAAATTTAATTAGGTATTCTCAGACGTTGCGTGCCGTGTGGAAATTTTCTGAGATTTAACTGAGGCGAGTACAAAATTCGTAAAAATCGCATGCCGAGCTACGGAATGGGAACATAGAATGACGAAATTCTAGAAACTGGCCGTTTTGGGGAACAGACCGACAGACAGGCTAACCGCTATATATACCCAGGTGAATATAAACAAGCTCTCTGAGATCTTCGACTTGATTGAACGCGTTAAATAGTGCTTTTTAGTTTTCCGGTTTTAATATTAAATAATTTAAACAGTTTGCTCGAATATTATGTGATTTAAAACAGCTTGTTCTTTACGTGCTACAATGAATGTACGTTAGTGCACTTAGAAAAGAAGATACAAGGTAATAAAGTTTAGTATCACTGTACCAATTGGTAAAATTTACTATGACAAATAAATACACAAAAGTAGGCAGTTTTGGCGTATCTTGGTGAAAGAAGTATGAATTTCTTTGTTATTTTCGGGGTATTAATACTTAAATGGTGCATAAACGTGTCTGGATCCACGAAACAAGGGTCAGATATACACAGAGGAGTTCCGGAAAAGCCCTGAAACAACTTTAAATAAATGGTGATGGAGAAAATTTTAAAGCGTTGAGAATCAGAAGCCGTAAATATAACCCAGTTGGAATGGTGTGATTAACAAAGGGACGATGTACATTGAAGCTACGAGTGCAAGTAACCTTCAGGTAAATTATACTATTTTGTTTGAACTTTGAGATTTTGGTGTGTGTTGAATAACTTTCTAATTTGTTTATTTAAAATGGACAGTAGTGAAATTGTACTAACAATAATATTTTAATTTTAAGGTGAAATTTGCTTGTTTAAGTAGAAAGGGGTATTTAGTATTGATGTTCTGGATTATGATAAAAATATGGGTATGTCTTTGAGCTCAATTAGACGAACCTGGTTAATTAACGTAAAAGGGGTGGTAGATGCTCCCTTTGTACTCAGACTCCGGTCTGCATATCTTGTTATATTAATTAGTAGGCATCCATCAAGGACTTTAATTCTGGATGCACATTAAAATGATAATAAATTTAATTTTGAAATTTTCCGATATTAAAATTTATGCTGAATATTAATTTTGAAATTTTAATGTATTGTGAATATTGATGTAAATAGAGTTGACGTTGATGTTTGTGGTAGGAATGTGTTTGTTTTTTATGTATGAGGATGAAAGCTATCTAGAGGAGCAGCCGAGGCGATTAACAGAAGAAAGTCAATGGACCAACACAGTTAAAGTAATGAATAGCTTTTCGTAGGATTCACAGCATTCTGGACATCCAATTCGTAGGGGCTCGATTCGAAAAGCGGAGTACCCGGATTTTGGTGGTATCACAGCAAATATGACGCCCAATCTGTGGGGCTAGAATGTTTTTAAGGGCCAGTTCTCGCATTCAAAGGAGCATTACACAGCAAATTTGGCGACCCAAAAGTGAGGCTCGAGTTCCAAATAAAATTTTTGTGATTTTATTCCAGGAAACTGGCGATCTGAGAGAGAGAGTTTTTGTGTGTGTATAAATTTAGGAGTATTTTAGAGTGTGTGTGAGTGATTTGAACGTATGCAGAAAAGGAGTGGTTAAGGAGTCAAGGAGTGGAAGTTGGAAGTGACGATAGTGCATTGTGTGAGAAAATTTCGAAAATGGAAGAAGCTGGAGGCAGTAGAGATCAGTCGAGGACGGAATCAGGAGAAACAGGAAATGAGTTAATGATGAGAATGTTAGAGGAAATGCGATTAGCTAGGGAAGAATCGAATAGAGCGAGAGAGGACTCAAATCGAAAATTTGACCGAATGAATGAGACATTAACAGGAGTTAGGGAAACCCTAAGTGAGAAAATAGATAAGACGAATAAAGAAGTTTCAGAATTTAAAAATAGTCTTACCGTAAAGATGGGGGAAGTTGAAAATAGGGTTGAAAAAAATGAGCGTGATATTACAGGTCTTCGACAGGAAATGGGACATTTAAAGTCCGAAGTACGCATGTTCTGTGAAGAAGAGATTAATGTAAAAATGACTGAAGTAACGGACTCATGTAGGGATCAGTTAGGCAGGGTAGAACGCGAAGTTAGTAATATCAAATACAACATGTCAAATTTAACGGGGGATGGTCTCAGATTTTCTACAGGTGAAGTATCATTGGACCAACACATGAAGTTTTATGGCGATAACAGGGTAAATCCACAAATTTTTATTAATAGTGTAAGAAATCTAGTGGGAAATTTATTTGACGAACAGACTAAACTGAATACGATAAAGGCTTTATTAAAGGACAATGCGGAAGCGTGGTACAATTTAGTAGGACAGGACATAGACACCTACATGGACTTTGAGGACAGATTTTTAAAGCACTACTGGAGTGACCACAGACAAGACCAGGTACGAGACGACTTAATCACAGGAAATTTAAGGAGAATTTTCAGGAAGTAGGAGCAATATGCTATACGCAAGTATAGCATAGCAAAGCAACTGAACCCACCACTGACGGACCGACAAATTATTAAGTATTTATCACGACACTTCGAGGTAGACATAAGACAACACGTAGCACTACAGAACATAGTGGACAGAGAAATGTTTCTAGAATACTTGCAGAGGTACGACGACGTAAGTAGTGGACGACCTCGGGATAACAGGGAAAGACAGATCAACACAGTTAGGTTTGACAATAGACGGGACAACTACGCTAGACGGGGAATAGTTACGGATACCAGCGACAGAATTGGGAACAGAGACGACCATATGTTAGAGTAATAGTTTAGGAAGGGGACCTGCACCGAGACCGGGACCTACCAGAATGAATAGTTCACCAGACATGAACGGGACTGCTAATACAGACACGGAACGAGTGGAAACGCCTAGGACATACGCTGAGGTGACGGCTAGACCAGGACCGAGTAGGGAAAACAGACCTGGACAGGATTTTTAGAACGCGACAGACCACTAGATTTCAGTGTAAATGTATATGAACATCCACGTGAATTTTTCAAAATTGAGGAGGAAGTAGAGCCAGAAACTGAGGAAAAATTATGTTTGCCAATTATTAATTTAGAAATTGTTGAGAATAATGTAGAAGTATTACTTGATACAGGGGCAGAGGCGAGTTTAATATCGGAGGAATTCGTCAGCAAAATTAGGGATAAGGTTTGTGATAGAATTATGCCTATAAAGCGTAGCCATTTAGTAGCTCCAAATAAAAAGAAGTTTGCTGTAGTGAATAGTGTTGTGGTGCTTAGGATAGATATAGGAGGTTTAAGCTGTGAACAGGAGTTTGTAATTGTACCTGGACTGAAGTTTCAGAGCATTTTAGGTGTTGACTGTATGATGAAGTTAGGGGTTTTGATAGATATGGAGAGGAAGGTAGTAAGGATTAAAGATAGGGTAGTGCCATGGAAGGGCAGTTATGAAGTCACAGAGGATGACACAGGGTTGAATATTAATGTAGTAGAGGTAGAAGATGATGAAGGTAAACAGATCAACACGATAAGATGTCCAGAGGATAGGAAAGTAGAGGTTCAAGCTTTAATACAAAAACATGCAGAAGTAGTGGGGGTAGAAGCAGCATATCAGGAGCAGGTGAAGGCGAAATTAAGTAAAGATGGCAAGTTTGTTTTTAATCAAGTAGATTTAAGGAATTCATTCTGGCGGATTCCATTACATAAGAATTCTAGAAGGTACATAGGATTTTCCGTAGAGGGAAAAATCGATAATTGTAAAGTAGTATCGTTTGGTTTGTCGGCAGAAAGGGAAACAATAATAAATGAGAAACAGACAAGTGTAGGGACTGAAGAAGAAGTAATATTTAAGAGTCAGGATAATAGGGATGATAAGTTTATTGTATGTGAGATAATAGGTATGATAAGTATAGATATAGAAGGGGGAGAAATAGGGATGAAGAGTATTAGGATGGTGAAAAGAAAGACTTGGAGGGTCAAGAAGAGAGTTAGATTTAAATAACTTGATGAATAGAGAGTAGATATAGGTGTATATAAAAGAGTAGAAGTAGGTGTGTATAGAAAATAAAGCTAGGTATAGGATAAATATGGGAGATAATTAGAAATAGGTTTAGGATGAGAATAAAGAGTAAATGTAGGAAGAAAAGAAGATAGGTTAAGTGTAGATATTTCTTATAAGATTAGTGGCGAGTTAGGAATAGAATAAGAATAGGATAGGTATATATAATTAGGTAGGGGAAAGTAAAGTATAGTGAAGATTAGTTAAAAGTTAAGAATAGGATAGGTATATAGGATGTATATAGGATTAGATGGATAAGTAGGATGAAGTTAGGGATAATTTCAGTTTATAAAATTAAGTGAGTTAGGAATAGGATAGGGATATAGGATAGGTGTAAATATTTTTTTTTGGATTGGAGACAAAGTAGGTGAGTTAGATAGATAAGGGTAGAGAGAGATAGGCAATTTTTTTTTGTAATTTTTTTTGTCTAAATGCTTTATATTTGCATTCAAATAAGTTGGATTATTTGTATTCAAATAGGGGGAAAATACTCATATTTAGACCAGGGTAGAAAATTAAATAATCACATCAAATAATTTTAATCACCGTGTATAATGAATATTATTAGATAATACGCGTTATTAAAACCGTGAAGCATAAAAATTTATTAGTTTCAGTAAAAATAAGAGATTTAAATAATGTACAAGACGCTTTATATCAAAAGAAACAGTATTAACAAGCTCTACGTGTAATGTAATTATTCCGAGGAAAGAAACAAATGGAAATTACGTGCAAAATTTATATTAATTAACCCTATTTTAAGTAACCGGTATTAAACAAAGTGTACACATAATAATTAACATTTAATTTGTATTCGCTAAAATGAAAGGATAGAAGTCAATTTTAGTTGGAGTTAATTAAACCATTATTAATAATAAGCATAAAAGTCTGTGAAAATCCAAGATTAAAATACCAGAAAATAAAGCTCTGAAAATTAATATTATGTTTGAACACCTGCGTAGTTTAAATGTCACGTACGGCGAAAATTTTGTAGATAACAAATGGTTACAAAGAATCTTGGAGAAACCGTGGCTTAATATTCACGAGAAGGTGCGATACGGGGTTATTTAACCCAGATAGTCCACATGGACTGAAATAATTGATAATAAGGAATATCAATTTGCATTAATAAGAACAGGGTAGATAGAGACAGATAATAGGCGCAAGACCGAGACACATATAGTAAAAAGGCGTGAGTAGAGCAACGTCACGAGGGTCACGATTGGTTGAAAATAAAAGGCAAAATTGAGAGGTAGAAATAACATTTCTGTATAAAATTTAATTAGGTATTCTCAGACGTTGCGTGCCGTGTGAAATTTTCTGAGATTTAACTGAGGCGAGTACAAAATTCGTAAAAATCGCATGCCGAGCTACGGAATGGGAACATAGAATGACGAAATTCTAGAAACTGGCCGTTTTGGGGAACAGACCGACAGACAGGCTAACCGCTATATATACCCAGGTGAATATAAACAAGCTCTCTGAGATCTTCGACTTGATTGAACGCGTTAAATAGTGCTTTTTAGTTTTCCGGTTTTAATATTAAATAATTTAAACAGTTTGCTCGAATATTATGTGATTTAAAACAGCTTGTTCTTTACGTGCTACAATGAATGTACGTTAGTGCACTTAGAAAAGAAGATACAAGGTAATAAAGTTTAGTATCACTGTACCAATTGGTAAAATTTACTATGACAAATAAATACACAAAAGTAGGCAGTTTTGGCGTATCTTGATGAAAGAAGTATGAATTTCTTTGTTATTTTTCGGGGGTATTAATACTTAAATGGTGCATAAACGTGTCTGGATCCACGAAACAAGGGTCAGATATACACAGAGGAGTTCCGGAAAAGCCCTGAAACAACTTTAAATAAATGGTGATGGAGAAAATTTTTAAAGCGTTGAGAATCAGAAGCCGTAAATATAACCCAGTTGGAATGGTGTGATTAACAAAAGGGACGATGTACATTGAAGCTACGAGTGCAAGTAACCTTCAGGTAAATTATACTATTTTGTTTGAACTTTGAGATTTTGGTGTGTGTTGAATAACTTTCTAATTTGTTTATTTAAAATGGACAGTAGTGAAATTGTACTAACAATAATATTTTAATTTTAAGGTGAAATTTGCTTGTTTAAGTAGAAAGGGGTATTTAGTATTGATGTTCTGGATTATGATAAAAATATGGGTATGTCTTTGAGCTCAATTAGACGATCATGGTTAATTAACGTAAAAGGGGTGGTAGATGCTCCCTTTGTACTCAGACTCCGGTCTGCATATCTTGTTATATTAATTAGTAGGCATCCATCAAGGACTTTAATTCTGGATGCACATTAAAATGATAATAAATTTAATTTTGAAATTTTCCGATATTAAAATTTATGCTGAATATTAATTTTGAAATTTTAATGTATTGTGAATATTGATGTAAATAGAGTTGACGTTAATGTTTGTGGTAGGAATGTGTTTGTTTTTTTATGTATGAGGATGAAAGCTATCTAGAGGAGCAGCCGAGGCGATTAACAGAAGAAAGTCAATGGACCAACACAGTTAAAGTAATGAATAGCTTTTCGTAGGATTCACAGCATTCTGGACATCCAATTCGTAGGGGCTCGATTCGAAAAGCGGAGTACCCGGATTTTGGTGGTATCACAGCAAATATGACGCCCAATCTGTGGGGCTAGAATGTTTTTTTTAAGGGCCAGTTCTCGCATTCAAAGGAGCATTACACAGCAATATATATATATATATATATATATATATATATATATATATATAATAGTTATTAAGATGAAATGAAAACCCAACTTTGTATTTAAAGTTGAATTAGCATTTCAAATCGAACTAATAATTGAAAACCACTAAAAGAACGGCTACAGCAGGACTTGAACCTGCAACCTCTGATTTTCCGGATCAGTGCTCTAACCAATTGAGCTATCTAGCCTAATTGTTTAGATGATGTTATACTTAATACTACTGAAACTTGGCTCTTGTTAACGATTTTCAATTACGTCTTGCATTTAAGGAAATTGAATCTAGTTATATACATAATTCATGTACTAATAACTTAATCATCCCATTTTTGCAACGTTCGCAATAATACAAACATTTAATTATATTATTATTAATAGAGAAGAATAATCCACATTTGGAATGCAAATGAATGCTTAATATATATATATATATATATATATATATATATATATATTACTGTGAAACCTTTTTAATTAGAATCGAGCCTCACGAATTGGGCGTCAAGAATGCTGTGATCCTCACCATTAATCTTAAACTAAGGTTTTCAAATCGAGCCCCACAGATTGGGCGTCAAGAATGCTGTGAAACCTACAAAGAGCCTATTAAATTACCTGGTCCGTTGACTTTCTTCTGTTAATCGCCTCTTTACTCTTTTCGCCTCGGCTGCTCCCCTAGATAACTTACATCCTCATTCATAAAAAAAACAAACACATTCCTACCACAAACACCAACGTTAACTCTATTTACATCAATATTTACAATACATTAAAATTTAAAATTAAAATTCAGCATAAATTTCAGTATCAGAAAATTTCAAGATTAAATTTGTTATCATTTTAATGTGCATCCTGAATTAAAGTCCTTGTAGGATGCCTACTAATTAATTTAACAATATATGCAGACCTGAGTCTGAGTACAAAGGGAGCATCTACCACCCCTTTACGTTAATTAACCAGGTTCGTCTAATTGAGCTCAAAGACATACCCAAATTTTCATCATAATCCAGAACATAAATACTAAATACCCCTTTCTACTTAAACAAGAAAATCTCACCTTAAAATTAAAAATTTGCTGTTAGTACAATTTCACTACTGTCCATTTTAAGTAAATCAATTATAAAGTTATTCAACACACACCAACACATCAAAATCGAACAACAAAGCATAAGTTACCTGAAGGTTACTGCACTAGTGGCTTCAATGTACATCGTCCTTGCTAATTTCACCATTCCAACTGGGTTATGTTTACGTCCTCGGATTACTGGTCGCTTTTAAACATTTTCTACACCACCATTCATCTAAAGTTGTTTCAGTGCTTTTCCGGAACTCATCTGTGTATATCAGAAGCTTGTTTTGTGGATCCAGACACGTTTACGAATCATTTAATTATTAACACCCCCGAAAAATAGCAAAGAAATTCATACTTCTTTCACAAATATACGCCAAAACTGCCTACTTTTGTGTATTCACTTGTCGTTGCAAATTTGACTAATTGGTACAGTGATACTAGACTTTATTACCTTGTATCTTCTTTTCTAAGTGCACTAAATTACATTCATTGTAGCACGTAAAGAACAAACTGTTTTAAATCACCAAAATATACGAGCAAACTGTTTAAATTATTTAATCAAAGTCGGAAAACTAAAAAGCACTGTTTAACGCATTGAATCAAGTCGAAAATCTAAGAGCGCGAAACTCATATCAACACGGGTTTAAATAGTGGTTAGCCTGTCTGTCGGTCTTGTCCCCAAAACGGCCAGTTTCTAGAATTTCGTGTACTATGTTCCCATCTCGCCCGCCTGTGCGTCGGTTCTTATTAAATTTGCACTCGCACCAGTTAAATCTCAGAAATTTCGACACGGCTCGCAACGTCTGGAAATAACTAATTAATTTTTATACAGAAATGTTATTTTTACCTCTCAAGTTTGCCTTTTATTTTCAACCAATCACAACCCAGTGACGTTGCTCCACTCACGCCTTTTACTATATGTGTCTCGGTCTTGCGCATATTATCTGTCTCTATCTACCCTGTTCTTATTGGTGCAAATTGATATTCTTTATTATCGATTATTTCAGTCCATGTGGACTGTGAAATAACCCACCTTATTAGCATTTCCCGTAACTATTATGCGACGGTTTCTCCAACAATCTCTGTAACCATTCGTTATCTGCAAAATTTACGCAGAACGAGCCTTTTAAATAAACCCTGTTTTGTATTTCGTGCTAAAGCATCCGACCGTTTCCAATATCCGTAGAATCGACATGTTTATCTAAACAAATTAAACTGAAATTGCCTTTTAAAAATACGCAGGTGTGTTCAAACGTAACATTTTAAATAACCCTTCTACGATTTGACTATTATTGGGTTTTCACAAGCTTTTATGCTTATTATATTATTAATAATGGTTCCATTAACTCCAATTAAAATAATACCTTTTAATTTTTAGTGAATCCTAATTAAATATTCAATTAATATTTGTACATTTCGTTTAATACTCGTTACTTAAACTTAAATTAATTAATATAAATTTTTGCACGTAATGTCCATTTGTTTCTTTACTCAGAATAATTAAATTACACGTTGAGCATTTTTAATACTGCTTCTTTTTATATAAAGCGTCTTGTAAATAATTTAAATCTCTTATTTTTAATGAAACGAATGAATTTTTATTCTCCACGGTTTTTTTAATAAAGCGTATTATTTAATAAAATTCCTTATACACGGTGATTAAAATTATTTGATGTAATTCATTAATTTTCTACCCTGGTCTAAAATGAGTATTTTCCCCCTATTTGAATACAAATAATCCCACTCATTTGAATTCAAATATAAAATATTTAAACCGCAAACAAAATTTACAAGAAAATTGCCTATCTCTCTCTACCCTTATCTATCTATCTTACCTAACTTATATCCAATCCAAAAAAATTATTTACACCTGTCCCATATCCCTATCCTATTTCTAACTTTTAACTATACTCACTTCCTCCTACCTAATCCTATATACCTATCCTACTCTTTCTCTATTCCTAACTCTCCACTAATCTTATATGAAATATCTATACTTACCTATCTTATTTTCTCCCTACATTTAATTTTCCTTCTCATCCTATATACCTATTTCTAACTATCACCCATATTTATCCTATACCTAGCTTTATTTTCTATAAACACTTACTTATACTCTCTATTCTATATCTATACTAAAATTCACCTATCTCTATCCTTTGTTCATCAAGTTATTTAAATCTAACTCTCTTCTTGACCCTCCACGTCTTTCTTCTCACCAACCTAATACTCTTCATTCCTATTTTTCCTTCTTTTATATCTATACTTATCATCCCTATTATCTCACATACAATAAACTTATCATGCCTATTATCCTGACTCTTAAATACTGCTTCTTCTTCAGTCCCTACACTTGTCTGTTTCTCATTTATTATTGTTTCCCTTTCTGCCGACAAACCAAACGATACTACTTTACAATTCTCGATTTTTCTCTCTACGGAAAATCCTATGTACCTTCTAGAATTCTTGTGTAATGGAATCAGCCAGAATGAATTCCTTAAATCTAATTTACTAAAAATAAACTTGCCACTTAATCTCGTCAAAAGTGTGTCCATGGATGGTGGACAATGGAATTGCGGTTTGGTCCATTGGTTAATTTTTCGTGCATCTTCATTTAATTCTGCCTTCACCTGCTCCCGATATGCTGCTGTTGCTTCTACCCCCACTAATTCTGCATGTTTTTGTACTAAAGCCTGAACCTCTACTCTCCTATCCTCTGGACATCTTATCGTGTTGATCTGTTTACCTTCATCCTCTTCTACCTCTACTACATTAATACTCAACCCTGTGTCATCCTCTGTGACTTCATAACTGCCCTTCCATGGCACTACCCTATCCTTAATCCTTATTACCTTCCGTTCCATATCTATCAAAACCCTTAACTGCATCATACAGTCAACACCTAAAATGCTCTGAAACTTCAGTCCAGGTACAATTACAAACTCCTGTTCACAGCTTAAACCTCCTATATTTATCCTAAACACCACAACACTATTCACTACAGCAAACTTCTTTTTATTTGGAGCTACTAAATGACTACGCTTTATAGGCATAATTCTATCACAAACCTTATCCCTAATTTTGCTGACGAATTCCTCCGATATTAAACTCGCCTCTGCCCCTGTATCAAGTAATACTTCTACATTATTCTCAAAAATTTCTATATTAATAATTGGCAAACATAATTTTTCCTCAGTTTCTAGCTCTACTTCCTCCTCAATTTTGAAAAATTCACGTGGATGTTCATATACATTTACACTGAAATCTAGTGGTCTGTCGCGTTCTAAAAATCCTGTCCAGGTCTGTTTTCCCTACTCGGTCCTGGTCTAGCCGTCACCTCAGCGTATGTCCTAGGCGTTTCCACTCGTTCCGTGTCTGTATTAGCAGTCCCGTTCATGTCCGGTGAACTATTCCTTCTGGTAGGTTCCGGTCTCGGTGCAGGTCCCCTTCCTAAACTATTACTTCTAACGTATGGTCGTCTCTGTTCCCAATTCTGTCGCTGGTATCCGTAACTATTCCCCTTCTAGCATAGTTGTCCCGTCTATTGTCAAACCTAACTGTGTTGATCTGTCTTTCCCTATTATCCCGAGGTCGTCCACTACTTACGTCGTCGTACCTCTGCAGGTATTCTAAAAACATTTCTCTGTCCACTATGTTCTGTAGTGCTACGTGTTGTCTTACTTCTACCTCGAAGTGTCGTGATAAATACTTGATAATTTGTCGGTCCGTCAGTGGTGGGTTCAGTTGCTTTGCTATGCTATACTTGCGTATAGCATATTGCTCCTACTTCCTGAAAATTCTCCTTAAATTTCCTGTGATTAAGTCGTCTCGTACCTGGTCTTGTCTGTGGTCACTCCGGTAGTGCTTTAAAAATCTGTCCTCAAAGTCCATGTAGGTGTCTATGTCCTGTCCTACTAAATTGTACCTCGCTTCCGCATTGTCCTTTAATAAAGCCTTTATCGTATTCAGTTTAGTCTGTTCGTCAAATAAATTTCCCACTAGATTTCTTACACTATTAATAAAAATTTGTGGATTTACCCTGTTATCGCCATAAAACTTCATGTGTTGGTCCAATGATACTCCACCTGTAGAAAATCTGGGACCATCCCCCGTTAAACTTGACATGTTGTATTTGATACTACTAACTTCGCGTTCTACCCTGCCTAACTGATCCCTACATGAGTCCGTTACTTCAGTCATTTTTATATTAATCTCTTCTTCACAAAAACTGCGTACTTCGGACCTTAAATGTCCCATTTCCTGTCGAAGACCTGTAATATCACGCTCATTTTTTTCCACCCTATTTTCTACTTCCCCCATTTTCATGGTAAGATTATTTTTAAATTCTGCAAATTCTTTCGTCGATTGCTCTATTTTATCCCCTAATTCCTGATTTAATTGGTCAAATTTCTTATTCGATTCTTCCCTTGCTCTATTCGATTCATCGCTCATCCTCTCTAGCATTCTCATTATCATCTCGTTTCCTTGATCCCCTGATTCCGTCCTCGACTGATCTCTACTGCCTCCAGCTTCTTCCATTTTAGAATTTTTCTCACACAATGCACTATCGTCACTTCCAATTTCCACTCCTTGACTCCTTAACCACTCTTTTCTCTGCATACGTTCTAATCACTCTCACACACTCTAAAATACTCTTAAATTTATACACAAACAGAAACTCTCTCTCTCAGATCGCCAGTTTCCTGGAATAAAATCACAAAAATTTTATTTGGAACTCGAGCCTCACTTTTGGGTCGCCAAGAATGCTGTGAAACCTTTTTAATTAGAATCGAACCTAACGAATTGGGCGTCAAGAATGCTGTGATCCTCACCATTAATCTTAAACTAAGGTTTTCAAATCGAGCCCCACAGATTGGGCGTCAAGAATGCTGTGAAACCTACAAAGAGCCTAATAAATTACCTGGTCCGTTGACTTTCTTCTGTTAATCGCCTCTTTACTCTTTTCGCCTCGGCTGCTCCCCTAGATAACTTACATCCTCATTCATAAAAAAAACACACACATTCCTACCACAAACACCAACGTTAACTCTATTTACATCAATATTCACAATACATTAAAATTTCACAATTAAAATTCAGAATAAATTTCAGTATCAGAAAATTTCAAGATTAAATTTGTTATCATTTTAATGTGCATCCTGAATTAAAGTCCTTGTAGGATGCCTACTAATTAATTTAACAATATATGCAGACCTGAGTCTGAGTACAAAGGGAGCATCTACCGCCCCTTTACGTTAATTAACCAGGTTCGTCTAATTGAGCTCAAAGACATACCCAAATTTTCATCATAATCCAGAACATAAATACTAAATACCCCTTTCTACTTAAACAAGAAAATCTCACCTTAAAATTAAAAATTTGCTGTTAGTACAATTTCACTACTGTCCATTTTAAGTAAATCAATTATAAAGTTATTCAACACACACCAACACATCAAAAATCGAACAACAAAGCATAAGTTACCTGAAGGTTACTGCACTAGTGGCTTCAATGTACATCGTCCTTGCTAATTTCACCATTCCAACTGGGTTATGTTTACGTCCTCGGATTACTGGTCGCTTTTAAACATTTCTCTACACCACCATTCATCTAAAGTTGTTTCAGTGCTTTTCCGGAACTCATCTGTGTATATCAGAAGCTTGTTTTGTGGATCCAGACACGTTTACGAATCATTTAATTATTAACACCCCGAAAATAGCAAAGAAATTCATACTTCTTTCACAAATATACGCCAAAACTGCCTACTTTTGTGTATTCACTTGTTGTTGCAAATTTGACTAATTGGTACAGTGATACTAGACTTTATTACCTTGTATCTTCTTTTCTAAGTGCACTAAATTACATTCATTGTAGCACGTAAAGAACAAACTGTTTTAAATCACCAAAATATACGAGCAAACTGTTTAAATTATTTAATCAAAGTCGGAAAACTAAAAAGCACTGTTTAACGCATTGAATCAAGTCGAAAATCTAAGAGCGCGAAACTCATATCAACACGGGTTTAAATAGTGGTTAGCCTGTCTGTCGGTCTTGTCCCCAAAACGGCCAGTTTCTAGAATTTCGTGTACTATGTTCCCATCTCGCCCGCCTGTGTGTCGGTTCTTATTAAATTTGCACTCGCACCAGTTAAATCTCAGAAATTTCGACACGGCTCGCAACGTCTGGAAATAACTAATTAATTTTTATACAGAAATGTTATTTTTACCTCTCAAGTTTGCCTTTTATTTTCAACCAATCGCAACCCAGTGACGTTGCTCCACTCACGCCTTTTACTATATGTGTCTCGGTCTTGCGCATATTATCTGCCTCTATCTACCCTGTTCTTATTGGTGCAAATTGATATTCTTTATTATCGATTATTTCAGTCCATGTGGACTGTGAAATAACCCACCTTATTAGCATTTCCCGTAACTATTATGCGACGGTTTCTCAAACATTCTCTGTAACCATTCGTTATCTGCAAAATTTACGCAGAACGAGCCTTTTAAATAAACCCTGTTTTGTATTTCGTGCTAAAGCATCCGACCGTTTCCAATATCCGTAGAATCGACATATTTATCTAAACAAATTAAACTGAAATTGCCTTTTAAAAATACGCAGGTGTGTTTAAACGTAACATTTTAAATAACCCTTCTACGATTTGACTATTATTGGGTTTTCACAAGCTTTTATGCTTATTATATTATTAATAATGGTTCCATTAACTCCAATTAAAATAATACCTTTTAATTTTTAGTGAATCCTAATTAAATATTCAATTATTATTTGTACATTTTGTTTAATACTCGTTACTTAAACTTGAATTAATTAATATAAATTTTTGCACGTAATTTCCATTTGTTTCTTTACTCAGTATAATTAAATTACACGTTGAGCATTTTTAATACTGCTTCTTTTTATATAAAGCGTCTTGTAAATAATTTAAATCTCTTATTTTTAATGAAACGAATGAATTTTTATTCTCCACGGTTTTTTTTAATAAAGCGTATTATCTAATAAAATTCCTTATACACGGTGATTAAAATTATTTGATGTAATTCATTAATTTTCTACCCTGGTCTAAATATGAGTAATATATATATATATATATATATATATATATATATATATATATGTACATATATAAACGAAGAAGTATTTTCAGTTCCCAAATTAAATTTGTGTATAACAAAGTGAAATAAGCTGTATCTGTAAATATTCTTTTATAAAAATAATGAAAGCGAATTTGTCAGATCGAGTTAATATTTGCATAGCTATTAACAAAGCAATAACTTGGTTGCTTGGTAAGGGAAAGAAACTTCCGGTAATCAGTTTTTTGGTTTATCAAAATGGAGTAATTTCTAACACCCTTATGAAGCAATCGAAGCTGTTACTGATATAAGCTCGAATGGACCTTTGTATAATGGCAAGTGTATAAAAAACCACAATTAGGTGGCAAACACCAACAGTAGATCGTGAAGGTACAAAAGTTGATTCGAAGTTAAATCGTAATTTTATGGATGGCCATTGAGGTATGTTCTGCCATTTGAGATTTTCGGATTGTTACCAGCAAAATATATTTTCAATAAATAACAAACCATTTTGTGGCGCCGTTCGTTATCCTGCGCAGCAAAATAAATTCGTGTTTATAAACAGAAAATATATTTGCACTCTGCAAACTGAATTTGTATGTAAGAAATGATACAAGTATCTATTCATACTCCATTATGAAAATCATAAAAGTAAATTTACATATACAATTTGAGCTAATATTTGCATTGACAAAACAATAACTTGATTGATTTATAGTGGAAGGGTACACGCAGATACAATATATATATATATATATATATATATATATATATATATATATATATATATATATATATATATATATATATATATATATATATATATTGCTGTGATACCACCAAAATCCGGGTACTCCGCTTTTCGAATCGAGCCTCACGAATTGGGCGTCAAGAATGCTGTGAAACCTACAAAAAGCTATTCATTACCTTATTGTGTGTTGGTCCATTGACTTTCTTCTGTTAATCGCCTCGGCTGCTCCTCTAGATAGCTTTCATCCTCATACATAAAAAACAAACACATTCCTACCACAAACATCAACGTCAACTCTATTTACATCAATATTCACAATACATTAAAATTTCAAAATTAATATTCAGCATAAATTTTAATATCGGAAAATTTCAAAATTAAATTTATTATCATTTTAATGTGCATCCAGAATTAAAGTCCTTGTAGGATGCCTACTAATTACTATAACAATATATGCAGAGTACAAAGGAGCATCTACCACCCTTTACGTTAATTAACCAGGTTCGTCTAATTGAGCTCAAAGACATACCCTAAATTTTCATCATAATTCAGAACATCAATACTAAATACCCTTTCTACTTAAACAAGCAAATTTCACCTTAAAATTAAAATTTTATTGTTAGTACAATTTCACTACTGTCCATTTTGAGTAAATCAATTATAAAGTTATTCAACACACACAAAAATATTAAAGTTCAAACAAAATAGTATAATTTACCTGAAGGTTACTTGCACTCGTAGCTTCAATGTACATCGACCCTTTTGTTAATCACACCATTCCAACTGGGTTATATTTACGGCTTCTGATTCTCAACGCTTTTAAAATCTTCTCCATCACCATTCATCTAAAGTTGTTTCAGGGCTTTTCCGGAACTCCTCTGTGTATATCTGACCCTTGTTTCGTGGATCCAGACACGTTTATGCACCATTTAAGTATTAATACCCCCGAAAAATAACAAAGAACTTCATACTACTTTCACCAATATACGCCAAAACTGCCTACTTTTGTGTATATATTTGTCGTTGTAAATTTTTACCAATTGGTACAGTGATACTAAACTTTATTACCTTGTATCTTCTTTTCTAAGTGCACTAACGTACATTCATTGTAGCACGTAAAGAACAAGCTGTTTTAAATCACATAATATTCGAGCAAACTGTTTAAATTATTTAATATTAAAACCGGAAAACTAAAAAGCACTGTTTAACGCGTTCAATCAAGTCGAAGATCTAAGAGAGCTTGTTTATATTCACCTGGGTATATATAGAAGTTAGCCTGTCTGTCGGTCGAGTCCTCAAAACGGCCAGTTTCTAGAATTTCGTCATTCTATGTTCCCATTCCGTAGCCCGCGCGTCGGTTTTTACGAATTTTGTACTCACCCCAGTTACATCTCAGAAATTTCAACACGGCACGCAACGTCTGAGAATACCTAATTAAATTTTATACAGAAATGTTATTTCTACCTCTCAATTTTGCCTTTTACTTTCAACCAATCGCAACCCCATGACGTTGCTCTACTCACGCCTTTTTACTATATGTGTCTCGGTCTTGCGCCTATTATCTGTCTCTATCTACCCTGTTCTTATTAGTGCAAATTGATATTCCTTATTATCGATTATTTCAGTCCATGTGGACTATCTGGGTTAAATAACCCCGTATCGCGCCTTCCCGTGAATATTAAGCCCCGGTTTCTCCAAGATTCTTTGTAACCATTAATTATCTGCAAAATTTACGCAGAATGAGCTTTTTAAACTACGCAGGTGTTCAAACATAATATTAATTCTCAGAGCTTTATTTTCTGGTATTTTAATCTTGGATTTTCACAGACTTTTATGCTTCACGGTTTTAATAACGCGTATTATCTAATAATATTCTTTATACACGGTGATTAAAATTATTTGATGTGATTATTTAATTTTCTACCCTGGTCTAAATATGAGTATTTTCCCCCTATTTGAATACAAATAATCCCACTTATTTGAATGCAAATATAAAGCATTTAGACTGCCAAAAAATATTTAGAAAAAAAAAAATTGCCTATCTTTCTCTATCCTTATCTATCTAACATACCTACTTTGTCTCCAATCCAAAAAAAATATTTACACCTACCCTATATCCCTATCCTATTCCTAACTCTCACTTAATTCTATAAACTGAAATTATCCCTAACTTCATCCTACTTATCCATCTAATCCTATATACATCCTATATACCTATCCTATTCCTAACTTTTTAACTAATCTTCACTATACTTTACTTCCCCCTAACTTCTTATATACCTATCCTATTCTTGTTCTATTCCTAACTCTCCACTAATCTTATATGAAATATCTATACTTAACCTATCTTATTTTCTTCCTACATTTCCTCTTTATTCTCATTCTAAACCTATTTCTACTTATCTCCCATATTTATCCTATACCTAGCTTTATTTTCTATAACTATACTAAAATTCACCTATCTCTATTCTTTGTTCATCAAGTTATTTAAATCTAACTCTCTCCTTCACCCTCCAAGTCTTTCTTCTCACCAACCTAATACTCTTCATCCCTATTTCTCCCCCTTCTATATCTATACTTAACATCCCTGTTATCTCACATACAATAAACTTATCGTCCCTATTATCCTGACTCTTAAATACTGCTTCTTTTTCAGTCCCTACACTTGTCTGTTTCTCATTTATTATTGTTTCCCCCTCTGCCGACAAACCAAACGATACTACTTTAAAATTATCGATTTTTCCCTCTATGGAAAATCCTATGTACCTTCTAGAATTCTTATGTAATGGAATCCGCCAGAATGAATTCCTTAAATTTACTTTATTAAAAACAAACTTGCCACTTAACCTCGTCAAAAATAATTCTGCCTTCACCTGCTCCCGATATGCTGCTGTTGCTTCTACCCTCACTAATTCTGCATGTTTTTGTACTAAAGCTTGAACCTCTACTCTCCTATCCTCTGGACATCTTATTGTGTTGATCTGTTATACTTCATCATCCTCTACCTCTACTACATTAATATTCAACCCCGTGTCATCCTCTGTGACTTCATAACTGCCCTTCCATGGCACTACCCTATCTTTAATCCTTACTACCTTCCTTTCCATATCTATCAAAACCCCTAACTTCATCATACAGTCAACACCTAAAATGCTCTGAAACTTCAGTCCAGGTACAATTACAAACTCCTGTTCACAGCTTAAACCTCCTATATCTATCCTAAGCACCACAACACTATTTACTACAGCAAACTTCTTTTTATTTGGAGCTACTAAATGACTACGCTTTATAGGCATAATTCTATCACAAACCTTATCCCTAATTTTGCTGACGAATTCCTCCGATATTAAACTCACCTCTGCCCCTGTATCAAGTAATACTTCTACATTATTCTCAAAAATTTCTAAATTAATAATTGGCAAACATAAATTTTCCTTAGTTTCTGGCTCTACTTCCTCCCCAATTTTGAAAAATTCACGTGGATTTTCATATACATTTACACTGAAATCTAGTGGTCTGTCGCGTTCTAAAAATCCTGTCCAGGTTTGTTTTCCCTACTCGGTCCTGGTCTAGTCGTCACCTCAGCGTATGTCCTAGGCGTTTCCACTCGTTCCGTGTCTGTATTAGCAGTCCCGCTCATGTCTGGTGAACTATTCATTCTGGTAGGTCCCGGTCTCGGTGCAGGTCCCCTTCCTAAACTATTACTCCTAACATATGGTCGTCTCTGTTCCCAATTCTGTCGCTGGTATCCGTAACTATTCCCCCGTCTAGCGTAGTTGTCGCGTCTATTGTCAAACCTAGCTGTGTTGATCTGTCTTTCCCTATTATTCCGAGGTCGTCCAATACTTACGTCGTCGTACCTCTGCAAGTATTCTAGAAACATTTCTCTGTCCACTATGTTCTGTAGTGCTACGTGTTGTCTTATGTCTACCTCGAAGTGTCGTGATAAATACTTAATAATTTGTCGGTCCGTCAGTGGTGGGTTCAGTTGCTTTGCTATGCTATACTTGCGTATAGCATATTGCTCCCTACTTCCTGAAAATTCTCCCTTAAATTTCCCTGTGATTAAGTCGTCTCGTACCTGGTCTTGTCTGTGGTCACTCCAGTAGTGCTTTAAAAATCTGTCCTCAAAGTCCATGTAGGTGTCTATGTCCTGTCCTACTAAATTGTACCACGCTTCCGCATTGTCCTTTAATAAAGCCTTTATCGTATTCAGTTTAGTCTGTTCGTCAAATAAATTTCCCACTAGATTTCTTACACTATTAATAAAAATTTGTGGATTTACCCTGTTATCGCCATAAAACTTCATGTGTTGGTCCAATGATACTCCACCTGTAGAAAATCTGGGACCATCCCCCGTTAAACTTGACATGTTGTATTTGATACTACTAACTTCGCGTTCTACCCTGCCTAACTGATCCCTACATGAGTCCGTCACTTCAGTCATTTTTACATTAATCTCTTCTTCACAGAAAATGCGTACTTCGGACTTTAAATGTCCCATTTCCTGTCGAAGACCTGTAATATCACGCTCATTTTTTTCAACCCTATTTTCAACTTCCCCCATCTTTACGGTAAGACTATTTTTAAATTCTGAAACTTCTTTATTCGTCTTATCTATTTTCTCACTTAGGGTTTCCCTAACTCCTGTTAATGTCTCATTCATTCGGTCAAATTTCTTATTCGATTCTTCACTCATCCTCTCTAACATTCTCAATATCATCTCGTTTCCTTGATCCCCCGATTCCGTCCTCGACTGATCTCTACTGCCTCCAGCTTCTTCCATTTTCGTATTTTTTTCACACAATGCACTATCGTCACTTCCAATTTCCACTCCTTGACTCCTTAAGCACTCTTTTCTCTGCATACGTTCTAATCACTCACACACACTCTCAAAATACTCTTAAATTTATACACACAGAAACTCTCTCTCTCAGATCGCCAGTTTCCTGGAATAAAATCACAAAAATTTTATTTGGAACTCGAGCCTCACTTTTGGGTCGCCAAATTTGCTGTGATACCACCAAAATCCGGGTACTCCGCTTTTCGAATCGAGCCTCACGAATTGGGCGTCAAGAATGCTGTGAAACCTACAAAAAGCTATTCATTACCTTATTGTGTGTTGGTCCATTGACTTTCTTCTGTTAATCGCCTCGGCTGCTCCTCTAGATAGCTTTCATCCTCATACATAAAAACAAACACATTCCTACCACAAACATCAACGTCAACTCTATTTACATCAATATTCACAATACATTAAAATTTCAAAATTAATATTCAGCATAAATTTTAATATCGGAAAATTTCAAAATTAAATTTATTATCATTTTAATGTGCATCCAGAATTAAAGTCCTTGTAGGATGCCTACTAATTACTATAACAATATATGCAGAGTACAAAGGAGCATCTACCACCCTTTACGTTAATTAACCAGGTTCGTCTAATTGAGCTCAAAGACATACCCTAAATTTTCATCATAATTCAGAACATCAATACTAAATACCCCTTTCTACTTAAACAAGCAAATTTCACCTTAAAATTAAAATTTTATTGTTAGTACAATTTCACTACTGTCCATTTTGAGTAAATCAATTATAAAGTTATTCAACACACACAAAAATATCAAAGTTCAAACAAAATAGTAATACCATTCCAACTGGGTTATATTTACGGCTTCTGATTCTCAACGCTTTTAAAATCTTCTCCATCACCATTCATCTAAAGTTGTTTCAGGGCTTTTCCGGAACTCCTCTGTGTATATCTGACCCTTGTTTCGTGGATCCAGACACGTTTATGCACCATTTAAGTATTAATACCCCCGAAAAATAACAAAGAACTTCATACTACTTTCACCAAGATACGCCAAAACTGCCTACTTTTGTGTATATATTTGTCGTTGTAAATTTTTACCAATTGGTACAGTGATACTAAACTTTATTACCTTGTATCTTCTTTTCTAAGTGCACTAACGTACATTCATTGTAGCACGTAAAGAACAAGCTGTTTTAAATCACATAATATTCGAGCAAACTGTTTAAATTATTTAATATTAAAACCGGAAACTAAAAAGCACTGTTTAACGCGTTCAATCAAGTCGAAGATCTAAGAGAGCTTGTTTATATTCACCTGGGTATATATAGAAGTTAGCCTGTCTGTCGGTCGAGTCCTCAAAACGGCCAGTTTCTAGAATTTCGTCATTCTATGTTCCCATTCCGTAGCCCGCGCGTCGGTTTTTACGAATTTTGTACTCACCCCAGTTACATCTCAGAAATTTCAACACGGCACGCAACGTCTGAGAATACCTAATTAAATTTTATACAGAAATGTTATTTCTACCTCTCAATTTTGCCTTTACTTTCAACCAATCGCAACCCCATGACGTTGCTCTACTCACGCCTTTTACTATATGTGTCTCGGTCTTGCGCCTATTATCTGTCTCTATCTACCCTGTTCTTATTAGTGCAAATTGATATTCCTTATTATCGATTATTTCAGTCCATGTGGACTATCTGGGTGAAATAACCCCGTATCGCGCCTTCCCGTGAATATTAAGCCCCGGTTTCTCCAAGATTCTTTGTAACCATTAATTATCTGCAAAATTTACGCAGAATGAGCTTTTTAAACTACGCAGGTGTTCAAACATAATATTAATTCTCAGAGCTTTATTTTCTGGTATTTTAATCTTGGATTTTCACAGACTTTTATGCTTCACGGTTTTAATAACGCGTATTATCTAATAATATTCATTATACACGGTGATTAAAATTATTTGATGTGATTATTTAATTTTCTACCCTGGTCTAAATATGAGTAATATACATATATATATATATATATATATATATATATATATATATATTGATATGATAAGGCCCGCTTCGGGGCGTTACTAAAAGGGAGATATAAAAAAAGGCCGCACGTTGAGGTGCCCCTGAAAGAGTGTTGTGACAAGGTTCGCGTTGAGAGTCACTAAAAGAGTGATGTGGTAAGGTCCGCGGTAACCGTCGCTGAAAGAGTGATATGAAAATGATATAGCAATTTGTAAAACTTGAAATTGTTCACTTACCTTCCTTTTTAACTTTGCCTGGCTAGCTCAACGGAATTGACGGAGTTTTCAAAATGAAATAAAAGACAGCAATATCACAAAGCATTTATACAGTATGTAATATTTTCTCTCATACAAAAGCATTTACATCGTTTTTTTCAAACAGAAAATAATTTCTAAGACATATAAAAATAAACGTTCCTAACTTTATTTTAAATTTACAAAACTAAATTTATTCTTATGGATAGTTTACCTAGTTATGTTTATTGCCACCCTTGTAAGGTTTGTTTGGCCAAAAAAAATCCTTGACAAATAATCTATTCAAAGGTCAGAGTATTTCGAACTTTGAACACAAACTCCTGGTAAAAAAAATTATCTTAAACTAGATACAAGATTAAAATTTCAAGTGAAGGATACAGACAGGTGCGCGTTCAAACATACGAGTGTATAAGAAATCGCCGTTGGCATAAGACGTAAGTCTAAATTTGATTTAGTAATAAACAAATCTTTACAATTTATTAATTAGGGCACTAAACAATTTAATAAGAAATTTAACTAAGCAAGTCAATAAGAAATTTAACTAAGTATAAACGTAAAACTACAATACTCAAAGTACTAAATACGATAAATGGAAAAACTCTAAATCAAGATGTTAAGAGTACAACTAAAGCGTAAAGCAACACGAAGTCATTGTGTAGCAACACGCAGTGTAGATGCAGTTCAAGGTATTGGAGTGCACGCAGAGCTACGGGGTCACAACTTGGAATCCACAAATCTAGCCAGGAAATCAATCGGAAAAGCACCAAGTTAGCATTTATGTTTCAACTAATAGTATAAATCTGATTTTTGAATATTTGAAACTTACATATACTTAAATATTTTGTGTAAAGGGTCATCAAAAAGATTTTTTAACACATAGAAAATATGTTAAAAGGGAAGGGTCCATTGAACGTTCAACGAAGCATTCGATATAATACATAATTATTTTTGCTGGCTTTAATTGATTAAAAAGGGGTTATAATTTTGTAAAGAGCAAATTGAATATTTATTTTTACTTTGATTCAAAGGTTTTAAATAGAAAATGACATTACGAAAGTTGTAGAGGTATAAATTGTACATATTTTTTTGTTTATTATACAAATTTTGGTGAATTTCGTTTATCTTATTCAGGTATGAAACTTAAAGAGGGAAGGATGTAGGCATTTTTTGTTATCATATCGTCGTTCACTCTGTGCAGGGTATAACTGAGCTATTTGAGGCATAAATTTAATTGTGTAAATTTTAAAATCATTCTAAATTATTTAGAGGCGCAGACACAAGGCGATCAGCAAGTAATTGATCGTAAAAATTTGGCGCCGAAAGAAAACTGACGACTAAACAAAGGGGCTCGATCGAGTTTAGGGAAAGAATATCGGTGACTAAACGAAAGGCTCGAAAGAAATCTAGCGACACAAAGAGGGGGCTCGAAAAATTAAATCTAGACGTATTCAAATAGGGGATAGTTAAAGTAAGAAAATCGGTGATTAAAGAAGGGACTCGCAAAACTTGTAAATTGAAATATTAATTGAAATTAGGGGTTATATACGTAATTAAGAGCTATAGCCAGCCAGAAAATAAATTTAGAAAGTTAAATTAGAATTTTAAGGTAAGGTAAATAGGTAATTAGAAAGTTTGAAACGGACTTAGAAAATTTTAGTAAAAACACGGTACAAATTTCTCGGGAAGCCATAAGAATAAACCAACCAAGCATACCATTAGATCAATACTCGAAATTTTATGGGGACAACAAGTTAAAACCGAAGATATTTTTAAATAACGTTAAAACACTGATATAGAGATCAGCGATTGAACAGTATAAGTTAAATTTGGTAAGACCAATGTTAAAAGAGGGCGCGGATATATGGTTTGGTCTAATAGAAAGCGAATTGGAGACATTTTTAGAATTCGAACATAAACTTTTAAAGCACTTTTGGGGGACAACCAACAATTTAAAGTAAGGGATGACTTAATTATGGGTATATATATATATATATATATATATATATATATATATATAACCACGATTTAAGAATAACCCGGGAGCTATATGCGATAAAAAAATTCAGCATCGCAAAACAATTAAATCCTCCACTAGAGGAAAAACAAATTATAAAATATTTAGCAGGGCATTTTGAGGTAGAAGTGAGACAATACATAGCACTTCAAAACGTCGTAGACCGGGATGTATTTTTGAAATATCTGCAGGGGTATGATGAAATAAGACCGAACCATCAGATGGACAATAAGGTAAGAAGTCAACCTATAAATTTTGTCAGAGCACAGAGAAGTGTAGGAAAAGGCCGATTTAATTATCGAGGCAATAATGACAACTACGGGTGAAATTTCAATAGGGGTAATAACAACAATTATAATAATGGCAACGGTTTTAGACATAATAGAAGTCCAAACAACATACTTAGACGAGAGACGGAGAGAACCAATAACGATAGGACCACAGACCAAAATCATCCGCGTCCAAGGTTTAATGAGAATCAAAATACACATAGCTAAGAACCGGTGGAACAAGCGCAAGACCCTAGAAGAACCAACCGCAGATACTCCGAAATTACTAGTCAAGCAGGCCCATCCACGTCAAAACAAAATTTTTAAAGAGAGACACACCACATAAGCCTTTAAAAATAAACCAACACGAACAGCAGCGCAAATTTATTAAATTTGAAGTGGAAAATAATTTAAAGGTAAACAAAAATTTATTACCTATAATTAATTTGAATGTGGAAAATAATGTGACTAATGTACTCATTGATACAGGAGAGGAGGCGTCGCTCGTTTCAAAAGATTTTGTTAAACGGGAAAAATTAATGGATAAAATGATACCTATAAAAAGGTGTAATTTGGTAGCGCCAAACAGTAAAAAGTTTGCGAGCATAAATAATGTGGTGATTCTGAAATGTAAATTAGGAAGTGTGAAATTTGAAAATGAGTTTATGATTGTACCTGGATTGAAGATGGACGCAACTTTTGGGATGGATATTATAGATAAGTTGAGGTTAAAAATAAATGCTGAAAGCAAGGAGATAATATGTACGGGGGAATTTATTAAGTGAGATGAAGAAGTTAGTGCAGAAGTGGAAAATGACTGTCCGAATATAAATCAGTTTGAGGGTGAGTTAGATAATGAGGGGAACACAGAAGAGGAAATTAAGTGTCCATGGGAATTAAAGAGTAAAATTGAATTATTATTGAAGAAATATTCAGAATTGATAGGGTCAGAATCCAGAATTGCCACGGGTTACGAACATAAGTTAGAAGTGGTGTATACTGAACCGTTTAATGCAAAATTGTATCTTATTCCAGCGGCATACAGGGATAGGGTGAGAAAAAAAATTGATCAAATGTTAAAAGAGAGTATCATTAAGGAAGCAAAAGAAACAAGAAGATATAGGGGTTTTTCTATAAAAAGGCACATATGCCAAGTAGAAGAGGTCCATTTTGGTTTGTCTGCGAATACAGCAGCATTAATTGGGGATATGCAGAATATTTTATGACAATATGAGGAGTTTGCATCCTGATCCATCCGGGGTAGATTTTAGACTAATGGTATAGAAATAAAAGGTTGACTAAAATAGGGGGAATAGTTGTAAAGTTAGATAGGGAACCCAGATGGGGGAATAATTGTAAAAATTTTAGTTAGGTATTGTAGGATAAACATAAGTAGATAAGGAATTAAAATAGGGGAGTAGTGGTAAGATTAGTTAGGCATTGCAGGGTAAATGTAAATAGATAGAGAGATTAAAAGTAAATATGTAAAACATAGTCAGTTATGGTACAAATGATCAAGGGGATAAGTACAAATTCAAGAAAAAATTAAAATACAAGAATTTTGGGATCAATGTGATTTTGTGACACGTTGGGCGCCAAAATGATATCGACCAAAAACTTTATATTTTAATTTATGGAAAACATGCTATAATAAAAGGGTTATTTAAGGGTATATAAGCTTACAAAAGAGATGTACTTCATGTAAACAACACAAAAATAAAGAAAACTAAACTTTTAATCCATAAAAAGTACACAATTCGTTCATTATATACAAAAAACAAATACCAGACACCCTGTATAAAATCAACAACTAACTATAGTCAATGAAAGGAAGCTCATTTTTTAATAATTTAACCACATTTAGTAAAATAGATAACTCTGGACGCAACCCAATTCATTTTAGGAACATTAATACATTCATAAACTCTAAACAAATGCAAATTAGGCGTATCGAAAGTAAAACAAACGCAAAAACAAATCTTATTTAAACTCGATGCATTAGCGCAAGAAAATAATCAATGCATGCTTATAATAAACAGGCCTTTCAAAATAAGCATATTTAATAAAACAAGAAGTTAATAAACGCATCCAATTTACGTCATCTGTTAAAAAAACCCATTATATAATTTAGCCTGCGCTATGTTTTAAATGCAGGAATCGCTACTTTTGAATAAACTCAACATATTGGGTAAACAATAAGTAAAGTTAAACAAAAATTTATAAGTGAAAGTCAGAGTAATTAAAATTTCAAGTGAAGAATACAGACAGGTGCGTGTTCAAACATACAAGTGTATAAGAAATCCGCCGTTGGCATAAAACGTAAGTCTAAATGTGATTTAGTAATAAACAAATCTTTACAATTTATTAATTAGGGCACTAAACAATTTAATAAGAAATTTAACTAAGCAAGTCAATAAGAAATCTAACTAAGTATGGACGTAACACTACAATAAGTACTAAATACGATAAATGAAAAAATAAATCAAGATGTTAAGAGTACAACTAAAGCTTAAAGCAACACGAAATCATTGGGTAGCAACACGCAGTATACAGGCAGTTCGAGGTATTGGGGTGCACGTAAAACTACAGGGTTACAACTTGCAATTCACGAATTTAGCCAGGAAATCATTCGGAAAAGTACCAGGTTAGCATTTATGTTTCAACTAATAGTATAAATCTTATTTTTGAGTATTTCACACTTACATATACTTAAATATTTTGTGTAAAGGGTCATCAAGAAGTTTTTTAACAAGTAGAAAATACGTTAAAAGGGAAAAGATCATGAACGTTCAAAGAAGCATTCGATATAATACATAATTATTTTTGCTGGCTTTAATTGATTAAGAAAGGTTTATAATTCCGTAAAGAGCAAATTGAATATTTATTTTGACTTTGATTCGAAGGTTTTAAATATCAAATAACATTACGAAAGTTGTAGAGATGTAAATTATACATATTTCTTAGCTTATTATACAAATTTTGGTGAATTTCGTTTATCTTATTCAGGTATGAAACTTAAAGAGAAAAGGATGTAAGCATTTTTTGTTATCATATCGTCGTTCACTCTGTGCAGGATATAACTGAGCTAGCCGAGGCATAAATTTAATTGTGTGAATTTTAAAATCATTCTAAATTATTAAGAGGCGCAGAGATGTGGCGGTGAGCAAGGCAACTTAGCGTTATATACATCTGGCGAGCGGCAACATCGTAGCAATATATATATATATATATATATATATATATATATAAATACATACACATATACTGAATAATAGATTAAGATCCCATCAATTGTGTAATATTAGCGCCTTTATTTAACTACAAAATCCGTTTTAAAGAGCAATTTATAGTTGCTGACAAAGCATTTTTATTAGTCGGTTAGAATATTGTAAATATCTGGAGGTTGTGAAATAGAGGTGTGGTATTTTTGAGGCATCGACAGTTATTCCGATTTATTAAATTATACTAGAGGTATGGAAAATATATCTATATGTTATTCCACTTCCCATGATCAGTTATTTCATATTAATATCTCTCTTTTCCATCCAATAGGCAGTTTGCATGAAGTGGCATATATATTAAAAACGAAAGTTTTTATTGCTGGAAAAATAATAGAATTAAAGCAAAATTGCATTATACTAAACTAATCATGTTTTATTGATTCTTTAGGAAATTGCCGTAATCTGATTTCTTAAAACGCTTATGCCTATTTTACTTTCAAACCTCTTATTCGAATCGGTGGGTTTAATAAGTCAATGCTGAAGTACAGGGATAGGAATATAAAATAAGAAATTTAAAGCTCAAGACTGCACTAATTCGGAAGGCAATCTATCCTGAGTAGAATGATTCGAATGTTTATACTAAAAGTATGCAGACGGCGACGAAAGTATAAAAATCCAGTGCTAAAGTATCGAAAAGACAAGCACATGTGCCGACGCTATTAAATTAAATTTCTCTCTTTTCCGAAAGAAACGTTCAAATTTTTAAAATTTGAATTATCTACTTTACATTCATTTTAAATTTAAAATAAAGGGAGAAAACTTGGAACGTTTTTAATATTTAATTCTGTTTGATTTACGATTGTATTCGTGTTCAATATGGAAAAGCGGCGTCTGATAAGTAGCGCATGTGGGCCGGGAGGTCATGTGACGGTATGCGCTAACTTGATGCTAATGCGGAAACAATAGCCCAGAGTTTCCCATGAATTCTCTTCGAAGAAGATTACTTTTTCATTTTATCTAGCGTTTGCTAACGATATACTCCCTGTGCGTTTCTAACCGCATGTACCCTACCAACAGTAGGAAATCTCTGCAAACTGGACGCATATATTATTATACAACTGTTCTTGCGGTTGGTTAACTGGAAGACTACAATATAATGGTGATTAACGTTTAACCTTAGTTAGATACGCAAAAATTGCTACCTACTTCGCTTTTGCAACTTTTAACCATCGTTAAAGCAATACGATAAACAAAAACTGCATTTCAACTACATGTATAAAATACGAATATTGATTTCTAACTATCGGTGACGATTTCTGATTATGAGTTAGCTGTGCGTCGTACGCCCTAATATAAATGCTTGTGATACATTTGTGATACATTTGCAGGGTAAAAGTTGCAATCTATCTCATTGTCAAAAATAGAAATTAATAATACAAATGTAAAATTTTACCATTCTTGACCCATTATGATAGAACTTTAAATTAAAAATTGAACCAACTTGAACTTTCAGCAAGAAATATATTGGGAATAAATACGGGATGCGTCTTGATTAGGAAATTGTAATACTCTTACGAATGTGAACAGTAACACTGTTTAAAGGATAAAGGTGGGCGCTTATGAAACCGCACAAGTACAGTTGGACGTATTTAACTCCTGCTAGGACGTTAAGAGTATTGTTGTGCCCAACTTTTATTATAAGGTTCGTTAGATTAACGTGTTCTAGTTTTTAGACACAAAAATTTTATTTGACGTATCCCTGTCAATCTTCACGTTGACTTTTTCTACAATGTTGGCAGTGAATGGGGTAAGACTGTAACTGATATTACTTGTAAACATTATAATTACTTTATATATTAATAAACTACCTACTCGTGTTATTCTACTAATTACTATCCACAAAAACAACACTTGGCGAGGAGGACGTTTTGAAATACGAATCTACGAAAATTTTCTACCACGTGTAAAACCTACAATACAAAAGTTACAACTTACATTACAAAAAAGTGGCTACTACGAGTAATACTACGGTTCAAACAGTTTTTACAATAAAACAATTTAAAAATACTAAATTTCAATGTTCTAGATGGGTAAAAAGACTGGAAGGTGCATTCGTTATCTTTGGTGTACCAGAGGACAAAAAAGTAGGATACCTCCTGCATTACATGGGGGCGGAGGCTTTCGAAACACTTTGTGACAAATTAGCTCCGGAAGATCCCTGGATCAAAACTTACAAATTTCTAATGGACTACATGCAGCTGTACTACGATCCAGCACCGCTTGAAATTGCTGAAAATTTTAGGTTCAACAAGCGAAAGCTGGTTCAGGGGAAACAGAAGCTGCAATAAATTGTAATTTCGATGAATATCTCAAGACATTATAATGTAATTAAGGGCCGCTATGCTTGCGGCCACGTCCCCAATGCTCCAACAGAAGGTACTACATTGGGTTTAAACGCGAAAAGTAAACGTGCTCCAAATTTAATCTAACTTCAGGTTAATCAATACTAAATAAAAATCTAACGAACTGAAACAAAAAAATAGGGTTTAAAGAATGGTATCCCTAGCGTTGATTCTGGAGTTAGTCCGATCCACAAGACACGCAGAAATGAATGGGAAGGGATCCGTAATACTGGATAGCAGCTGCCAGCTCTGCTTACCGGTGCGACCTGAAGGGTCTTCTAAAACTATCCGAATCTAGCTAGCTAATATTAAAAATGGATTCAAATTTTCTAAGCATTCGCCAAATGTTTAATAGTGAATCCACCTATTTTGCCTGTTCTATATATTTACAAATTCGTCTTCCCGGGTCTAAGTATTTATTCAAATTTCATCCTAAATTTGTCCCTAGCGTTCCCTATCAATCCCTAACTTACATATTATAAGTACAATCTTCTTTCCTATATATACTGCTACCAAAAATTGGCGGCAAAACGTCTAGCAAATGAAATCAAGCCACAGAACAAAAATACAGACAAAAATATAAATATAAAAGAGTATAAATATAATGTAAGTATATAAATAAATATAAAATAAATATATAAATAAATTAATAAATATCTAAATAAGCAAAAGCATGCCACAGTGCATAAATTAGCAAAAGTATCGCTCATAAGCATTATGATGGCTAGCGCGATTACGCACAAAACATGCTCGTTAGATTATTTCAAAATCTCCTTATTAATACAAGTCAATGCTTATGCGAATACAGCCGCCACAATTTTAATCCTACCTCGTATATAAATTTCCCAAGCATCCGAAGATTTGGTCGTCTTCTTACGTCTATTGGTATCTTACTGCTAAGGGGAGATGATGAAAGGTTAAAGTTCTGGTGGGTATGAACTAAACGTTCTAGGGGGATCACAATCACTATCACTTTTAAGTCCTGGGGGGAAGTGCGGTTTCACTCTATTTTATTTTCTTTATTTATTTGTTGACTTAAGTTAATTAGGGTATATTGATTTATTTTGTTGTTATTTATTTGTATTAGTTTATTCCCGATTCCGATTTTTTCGCGTATAAGGAAGGACAGTGATTGTTTTAGTGGTGTGGGGTTTGTCGTGCATATTAGATTTCGGTTATTGATTTTTGCTTTTGTTTTTGCTTTTTCATTTTTCTTCTGTTAATTTTTTTTTAAATTTTATACAGGTTTTGGTTATATCACGCTTATGTCCGTTTCTCATGCCAAGTCAAAATTAAAAATTTTCAATCCTCCCCTATTCCCTCCGCTTTACGCGCGGTTATCACCGTCTAATCCCGCGACCCCTCCCGAAAATTCTTTGAAGACTGTCCAGAACGTCTTCTTGTTAACCACTTCCCTGACTTCCTCTAGGTTCTTTGGCCATGCTAGTCCTGCGATAGCTAATTTCATATCAGTTAACCCTCGATTTGCCACCTCAACTGGACAGTCGAAGAGCACGTGCTCTGCGCTTTCTGCGCCCTCACCGCATTCGTAGCGGTCGTTGTCGGTTAAACCGAACCTTTGTAAATACGCTTTCAGGGCGCCGTCCTCTGTTATCAAATGCTCCATTTTACAATCGAGTTTCACTTCGATCTTACCTCTAGCTCCTATGCTCCGTAAGAATTTGTGGGCCAACCTGCCCGTGGCAGCGTTGTTCCACCACTCTTCCCATTGTCGGATTGACTTTCCGCGCAGCTTTCTTTTAATTATAGACCTCGGTATTGACGAATGTGAAATCCGAAAGTCGCCCGTCGCGTCCTCTTTAGCTAATTCATCAGCCCTATCGTTTTCTACGTTACCATTGTGCGACATAACCCAACAGAACTTTAAACGTCGAAACTCGAGCGCCGTATGCGCGTATCCTCCAGACGTCCGCTTGGAGGTCTGTCGAGGTGTTCATGTTTGTTAAAGCCGTCAGCGCCGATTTACAATCACTGATTATATAATATTCGTCTTTGCCCGTATGGTTTATTACGTAATCGATAGCCTTTCGTATGGCTACCAATTCGCATTGGAAAATAGAGCTCCAATTCGCGAGTTTGGTTTGAAACTGAAACACCTCCCTTTCCTGCTTAAACACGACAAACGCCGCGCCTGCTTGTCGGTCATCCATACGTGAACCGTCCGTGTAAATTCTGATACCCGTCGCGTCCCCATCACCTTCGACAAACTCGGTTCCCCTAATATGGGCCGGTTGCCCCAACTCTGATACAACGATCTTTCTCTCTACCTCCCTATTACCCCAAGATTAATATCTTCGATAATTTTGCGCCTTTTTCCTATATTTATTAATCTTCTATTTCTATTCTCCCTAACGATATATTCGATAGGGAGAGTCTTACTAATCACCAGGACCGCTTTCGTGGAGGTGGTATTCTACACCCTCGCCGCTTTCACCGCGGTTATGTGTTGTACACTCGTCAATTGACGCATCTCCCGGACTTTACAACTTTCCGCCCCTACAGAAGCTGCGTACAGCATTGCCGGCTTAATTGCTCCGGCATAAATCGTCCTCAGCGATTCGCCCCTGAAACCCCAGTTTATTTTCGCCGCCGCCATCATTTTGCTTGATATTTCGCTGCCTTTGCATTTAACGTACTGCACGTGAGCTTTCCAATTTAACTTATCGTCAATCTTTACCCCGAGGTTTGTAATTGCTTCCTTAAACGATATTTTCTCTCCTCCTAGCTCTAGTCTAGGGGGTCGCTGTCCCGCTTTCTTTCCGAAATAGAGCGCCTCTGACTTCACCATGTTAAATTTTAATTTTACCGCTTGCCACCATTCGTGTAGTTTATTAAGCGCCTCGTTCGGTTTTGTGCGCATATCCATTAACAATCGCGATCTGACAATTAATAGCTTATCATCCGCAAACACAACGATTGAGCATCCTGCGGGTAACTTGACCCTAAAGATGCTCTCATACAACAACTTCCAAAATGTGGGACCAAAGCATGACCCCTGCGGACATTTCCTTTCCACTTCGCACGATAAAACTTCACCCGGAATTTCAACCTGTGCAAATCGCCCCGAGAAATCAAGTTTCGCGAACAACTTTTATTTTCCAGCTCGCAAACAATAAATGGCCACCAGGCAGCATCAAATGCTCCTAAAATGTCAAAGGCAACAACAACACAGCACTTTTTAGCATCTCTCGCCTGCTTAATTTCCCCGACAACAAACTCTAATGCGTCGGTAGTCGACTCTCCCTCCATAAAACCGAACTGTCGGTTATTAAAACCGATTGTCACGCACTAAGTGCTCAACTCGGGTAGTCATAACTAGATCTAAAACTTTCCCCAGCACCGGTGGCAAGCTAATTGGACGATAGCTGCCCGGGTTTGTCGCATCCGCCTTTTTAGGTTTAGGTATGAATTTCACATTCTGGACTTTCCAGCAACGCGGAAAGTCGCCTTTTTTAGACAAAGATTTAACAACCCGGCAAAGACACACGGGGCTAGCAAGCACGCCTTCAGAGCTGCTTCTGAAGTGATTCCGTCATGCCCCGGTGCCTTCTTAGGGTACATCCTCCTAACAGCCCTGACGACCTCGTGAACTAGGATTGCCTTATCCGCACCTGTTCCTTGCGCCTCTGTAGCTCCCAGACGTACTAAATCGTGCGAAACCTCGTCCACCTCAAGATTATCCGGTGGGAAGAATTTCTCTAATAAATATTCCGCCGTGATTTTAAAACCTTCCGTATATTCGCCATTTGTCTTTCTTATGTTACCGAGCGCGATTTTCTGTTGTTTACTCCTTATTACGCGGTATGCGGTTCCCCAAGGTTCTTTCTGTGAGTTTCGCGTGCAGAATTCTTTGAATTTATTTGTTCGCGTTTCTTCTATTAATATCTTATATTCGCGGTAACTTTAATTGTATTCTATTCTCCATTGTTCTCTTATATCTCCCGAGGCGCGTTGATAACGGCGCCTTAGGTTACGCGTTTCTACCCGCTTGGTGGTTAGTTCCCGGGTTCCCCAGAGTACGTTGTCTTTAAATGCTTTCTTTAGCGGCATGGAGTACAACGACGCGTCAACCACTGCGTCGTTTAAATTATTCGCGAGTGTTTCTATTTCGTCTGCCTCTCGGCAGTTAAGTAGCTCGTTTTCGAGCGCAGGAATAATTTGGCAAAAAATGCCTTTGATGCGATTTATTAATTCCTCAGTTTGAGGATTTTCCTGCCGGGAGTCGACTGATGCAAGGTACGCGTTTATCACGTAGAACGTGTTTGTCTCTGTTTTTATTTCCGCGGTGGTTATAAACTCGTTGAACAAATTGTTTAATATTATCCCGGCGCACGTCGCATTATTTATTATTAATCCGCTGCGCGGTCGTTTGCTATCCGTGTTTATGACGGTGACCCCCCTCCCATAACCAGTTATTTTGTGGCTATACAGGTGCGGTTCCTGTACAAGCCCGATGTCGATGTTATTTTCGATGAATAACTTAAGGAAGTTATTTGTTGACCCTTTGCCTTTCCCGAGATTTAGTTGCGCGGATTTAATTTTCTTGCTTCTTTTAATTTTTTTTTCTTGTTTACGGTCCATAATCGATGTTCCGTGTGATTGCGTTCTTCAGTCTCAGCATCGTGGGGCATCTACTCGACTTGGCGTCGTGGCGCGTATCGACCTTCGCGCCACCGCCAGTTCTGTCGTTTGCCCTTGTGCAAACTACACAGCAGGAGACTGCCTTTTGGCAATTCTTGAACTCGTAGCCGACTTCGGCACAGTTACCGCACCACTGTACCTTCTACCTGCACTCCATCGACCTATGGCCATACTCGTAGCACCGGTAACACTGCGTCATCGAGAAGTGGTTCCGAATCCGTACTCTTCGCCACCTGAGGTTAATCGAATCAGCTAATAACCGCCTTCGAAGTGTGGGGGTCACTTCGGAGACTACGTTGGCGAAGGGATCCCTAGGGCCCTTTCCGCCAAATCTAAATTTCTCCCTCAGGTGGTCTTGCAGCTTCAAATCGCCGAAGCGAGGATTCTGACTCGCGATCAACCGCACCAGCTTTTCCGCTTTCATCCCCGCTTCGACCCGCGGAAGAACAATCCGTGGACGCTTCTTCTCGGTCGTTTTCGCCACGAGCTCTTTGCAGTTCCCGTCGACCTTTAAGTGCAGTTTCTTGGCGTTATCACGACTGGCACATACCACTACAACACTGCCCCTGCGCGTCCTACGAGCTCCGACAACGACAAACCCATCTCGTGCTGGATCGACCTTCTGCTTCAGGGTCTTCATTACGTCATCCTTCTGACCTGGCCGGGCGTCGACCCTGACGGCAAACGTAGGCTTCACCCCTGCTGCTGCTGCTGCGTAGGAAGCGCGCGGCACCGACACTTTCTGACTGCGCAAATCTTGGGCACCTGAAACAACTAAAACTTCCGAAGGACTTCCCCCGACAACACTAGCTCTACCAGAGTTATCTAAGCAAAAACGCAACGCTCAAACCATACTCATTAATTGATTCGTCACGTCGCGGATATTATCCACGGTGTGCCGAACCATCTTCCTATCCTCTACGACGATAGTAGCGGAGGTAGTCGGCACCTTCTAATATATGGTCGCGTGCGACTTTCTCACTCTGAACTTCAAAAGTTTCAGCTTATGGAGGTTGCTAGCATCAACGTTGCCGTTGCTACTAGTCGACATCTACGCTGGGACCTTAAAGTTGAGGGCAATTCCGGCGCCGCAACCACCACAGAAAGCCCCGTTTTCTCATACACGACCGCCGCAGACACAGGATCTTTCACTATCTCCTCAACCTCCTCCTGTGTCCCTAACATAACGTCCTTCGAGACAACTTTAAGCTGTTTCCCCCATCAGCGCCCTAAGCCTCCGACCTAGCAGACTCCGATCGATCTACCCTCTTCTTCCGTGGCAACGGCTCCTTGTCCCGGTGGACCACCATGCTAACAAACCTAACGAAAAAGAGTAACAAACGAAAAAAAGCAACTGAAAATAACGACCTGGATGTTACGGCGCTAAAGGACCGCAAAGCGTTGGTCCAAAAAATATATTTTGGTTAAAGATAAACCGTAAACAACCCTGTATTTATTATTTAAATTTTGAACCGTCCGATTAAATTTCAAATTTAGCAAAAATATAATAAACATTAAACGTCAAAATAACAACTAGAACCAAATAACAACACTATTTAATTATTTTAAATTTTTAAACCCTTAAATCAAATTTAAATAAGCTAATTACTTAAAAATATTACTGTACTTTAAATTTAACTGTGGAAATAAACAAATAAAAACAGGCGCTACTGGAATGCGGTACCGGGAACGCACTTACCCCTTGTTTACTCGAGCTTTAAATGTTACATCGCTAATTACACTGAAAACTTGACTTTAAGAACGTTTAAGTACGCGAATACTTAACATATGGAATATTTATATTTAATTTATTTAGAAATTTACGGTTTTTAAGCTATTTATTTAATTTAAAAGGGCCTAGATTTTGTTTTTTAGGTTGTTATTTTATTATACGCGCACTATACAAATTTTTTTTCACACTTTTTAATGGTTTTAGGCGGTGTTTTACACGATTTACGCGGTTTTTGTTTTGAATTTATTGAAAACGCCTTTTAAATTATTTTGGGGTGTTTGTTTAATAGTTTTTTACTTTGTTAGCCCGAAATTTAATTTAGTTTATTTTTTAAACGCAATTTTAGTTTAAATTCAAAGAAAAACGCGATTTATTTAATATTAAACAGATTAAATTATTATTTTAAATTTTATTTCACTGCCCTGTGTTTAAAAATTACTGCCGCACAATAATAAAATACAATAAAAAAGCTAAGCTTAAAATATAATAAAATAATGAAAACCCTATATATACACTTACTTGCAACCTTGTATCCGGGAGCTCCGTGAAAACACGTCCACTCACTTCAAGCGCTAACTAGAGAATGAATATCTCAAAACAGCATTAAGAAACCAATTTGTCTTTGGTTTACGTAATGAGAAGATCCTGCATCGATTATTAGAAACAAGAAACCTTACGTTAGATAGGGCATTAAAAATAGCTGAAAGTATGGAACTCTCAAGTAAAGATGTAGCGCTATTACACCATAAAGGTAATATTAATAATGTTTCCTCTAAGAAAAACAAATTTCATTTACAATAATAAGAATTTTGAAAACAGTTCTAATTCAAAGCGCTTTACTAATAATGTTCGTACAAATACACATAAGAATAAATACACATCAAGTCGAGGAAGAGGTGGAGGAAATTGTGGCATTTGAAACGGAACATGCTGCGTTCCGTGAAAATTTTTTTAACTACAATTCTTGTAAATAGTAAGAATATTGAATTTGAAGTAGATGGTGGAGCATCTGTAACCATTATGGATAAGAAACAATTTTCACAAATAATTCCAAATATAAACTTCTTTAAAACTAGTCACATATTGCAAAAATTCCCTAAATGTGTTAGGATATGTACCGTGTATGGTTATGTACAAAATAAATTTATATAAATTAAATCTGTACGTAGTTACAATCGATCGGAAACCACTACTAGGTCGAGAGTGGATTCGGCAAATTAAACTTAATTTGTGTAATGAGCAAATTAATAAAGTGTTTGTTAGAGAAATTCTTGATAAACTCAAAAATAAATTTCTATCCATATTTCTACCAGGAATAGGTAACATTGAAGGCGTACAAGCCACTTTACATTTATAACAAAATGTAAAACCAGTTCTCATGAAAGCTCGTACTGTACCTTTTTGCAATCGTGCCCGCGGTTGAAAAAGAAATCGAAAATTTTGTTTCCCAAGGTGTTCTAACCAAGGCTGAATCAATCTGAATGGGCAACACCCATTGTTCCTGTATTAAAAGAAAAAAAATACGTTTATGTGCGGATTTCAAGGTTACCCTAAACCCGTCCTTAAAAATCGATGAGCACCCTATCTATACCTACAATCGACCAGCTTTTTACATCAATGGCTGGCGGATTACGACTTTCAAAAATAGACTTAAGCCAATCGTACCTACAACTAGAAATACGAGTTGAGGATCGCCACTTACTTACTTTAAATACACACAAAGCTTATATTGCTGTAACCGTGTGATGTATGGTGTAGCATCTGCACCTGCTATTTGGCAGCGTAAAATTGAGAAAATACTTCAGGGAATACCTGGAGTTACCTTAAAATTACAGGCAAAACCGATGAAATTTATATAGCAAGGTTAGAAAATGTTTTAACTAACCTAAATGAACATAATATTAGAATAAATTTAGAAATATCTGTGTTTTTGGCAGATAAAATACAATACTGCGAATATATAATAGATAAAACGGGAATACATATAATGCCTAATAAAGTGGAAGCTATACAAAATGCACCACCACCCCGAGACAAAACCCAACTACGTTCCTTTATTCGTCTCGTTAACTACTACGGAAGATTTTTGCTAATCTTAGCACAATATTATATCCATTAAATCTTAAACATGAAGATAAGGAATTCATTTGGAATCTCAATTGCCAAAAATCTTTTGAAGCAGTCAAGCATAGATTTGGGTCGTCAAACTTTCTTGCACATTTTGATTCCAAATTACCAATTGTACTAGCAACCGATGCCTCGCCCTATGGCGTGGGGGCTGTAATTTCACATTTATATTCAGATGGAAATGAAAGATCAATTCTGTTTGCTTCACAAACTTTATCGAATTCTCAACAAAAATATCCTCAAATCGATAAGGAAGCGTATGCTATCGTATTTGGCTTCGTAAATTCTACCAGTACCTATATGGTAGACGTTTCATACTATATGTTGACCATAAACCATTAGTACAAATCTTTAATCCAAACAAAAGCTTGCCTGTTCTATCTGCTACCAAAATGCAGCACTATGCAATATTTTTGCAAGCATTTAAGTTGATATGAAGTATAAAAACAGTGTTTTACATGCAAACGCAGATTTCGTTTCACGATTACCACTGCAATCCGAAAATTTTACGCAGTACATGAACGGGATGTATTTGAAATATACCAAATCGAAATTGTACCTGTAACAGTTGCAGAACTAAGTAAAGAAACGCTTCATGATATAGAATAGAAACCGTTACAAGAAGCATTAAAACGGTAAAAGAAATCCAAAAAGATTTACGCTTCAATATCGAGCAACATGAATTTTTATTGCAACCAGGTTGTATTTTACGCGGAATAAGAGTAGTGATTCCAAAATCGTTACAAAATCGAATATTGGAAGAATTACATATTGCGCATTTCGGAATTTATAAGATGAAAGAAATAGCTCGTAGCTACTGTTGGTGGAATACTATTGACAGTGATTTAGAAAGAGTTAACCGTGAATGTTTTAATTGTATAAAAATTATGAACAACTCTAAAAACGTACCTGTTCATTATTGGCAGAAAGTAGATGAACCCTTGCAGCTTATCCATGTGGATTATGCCGGACAATTCTATGGTTGTTACTATTTCATTGCGGTTGATGCATATTCGCGTTGGCCAGAAGTATATTTAACTAAAGATATGACTTCTAATACAACAATAAATACTTGTCGAGAAATATTTTCAAGATATGGTATACCAAACTATTTGG
Source organism: Platerodrilus igneus (assembly GCA_036346225.1). Lineage (NCBI taxonomy): Eukaryota > Metazoa > Arthropoda > Insecta > Coleoptera > Lycidae > Platerodrilus > Platerodrilus igneus. The sequence continues at coordinate 1,548,100 of JARFIW010001278.1, read as the reverse complement.
TAAACGATAATGGAAGACAATTTATGTCTGATGCATTTCAATTATTTTTGAAACAAAATGGCGTTAAACATATTTCGACAGTACCATACCATCCTCCCACAAACGGTTTAGCGGAAAGGTACGTTCAAACTTTTAAACAGGCAATTCGTGCACCTGATCCAAGTCCTAGAAATAGGCAAAAAGAATTATGCAAAATTCTCCTGCAATACCGGAAGATGCCCCTTACATAACAAAGAAATCCTCTTCGCAACTAATGTTTGGTCGTGAGATTAGATCTCGTATTGATTCAATAAAACTTCTATCTAAAAATATAAACGAAAATAAAGAAGTCAGATATCGATCAATTAAGATAGGCTCTAGAGTTGCTGCACGTAACTACATAAATAGCGATAAATGGATATTCGGATATGTAGTAGATAAGCTTGGTATGTTACATTATCACATTAAATTAGATGATGGCAATATATGGAAACGCCATATTGATCAAATAAGAGAGATTGGTACAAGCACTCCACTTGATACAAATTTATTTAATTTTTTGTACACTCAAGTTGTTGAGCAACAAGTTCATTCACAAAACATTAATTTAGATTCAGATACTCTTACACCTAATGTTTACAATAATAGCAATGTAGTATTAGAAAATAAGTCTGATGTAATTACTACTCCAACTAATATTGTAACGCTTGAAAATAGTGCCAGTGCTAGTTAAAGTGCAGACTCTGGTAATTATGTTTTGCGTATATCTTCTAGAATACGTAGAGCGCCTCAGAAATTGGATTTATAATTTGTTATAATTTTAATGTTATAATTTAGCAAGAGGAGAGCTGTTGTGTCCAACTTTTATTATAAGGTTCAATAGATTAACGTGTTCTAGTTTTTAGATACAAAAATTATATTTGACGCATCCCTGTCAATCATCACGTTGACTTTTCTACAATAATGGCAGTGAATGGGGTAAGATTGTAACTGATAATACTTGTAAATATTATAATTACTTTATATATTAATAAACTACCTATCCGTGTTATTCCACTAATATATTACTACCTACAAAAACATCTGTGTTTCATCTATTACCGAATTTTTGATTGGGTGTCGTGAGCTAAACTGATTACATTTTTGTTTGAGAATAATGAATATACAGATGCCTTATAATATTATGGAGAACCTTAAATAGCAAGTCAATTCATTAATGGTGGCGTGTTAAGATTTTTGAATTGATGGTATAATAAACAGTTTACGGTAAGTCTCGGTTTGATTTATTGTGAACTTATTTGATTTAATAATATTAATTGACTTTATTTTTGGCAACAACCTAACACATTTGCCTGGTTTGTTTAAATCATTATTGTTCAACTAATTATATGTACCTAAGCTTATTATTACATAATGGAAGAACGCTCTGTATAGAACAACCACATGCAATTGTTCCACGCGGTGTTAATGAAAAGGAAATGCAATAAGTTGAGTAAGCAATCGCTGTTTGATCGACGTTGATGCAAAACAATTTGGTTGGAAAGGTGAATGATAAAATATAATTTTTTTATTGACCTTGTTTTCTGGCGAAGACCAATGTTCAAAAAACAACATTTGTAACATTGTATGAGTCTTCGGTGTAAACACGAGTGTCTTCAAACAGGAACACGTGACATGAAAAAGATTGCACGAGGAACCAAGTTAATGTGCGCATGGGCAAGATAACGGTAGCGGTTAATTTAAATGTGTAAATAATGAATAGTCAGGCTAAAGCTAACAGTAATTAATTAAATACCATAAGACCATAAGTAAATATTAATTTTACAAGCATCTTTCAATCCAAATTTAATAAGATATTTAATATGTCTTACGATTTAAACCCGAATTCTTACAGTTTAAAAAGTCGATAAATACATCGCGCAAGCGCGGAATAAGCGACGTCACGGGCGGTTGGTAACGCTAACCTTTGTACAGATTTTGCGCGCCTATCTGACAATGACGTCACCAATGCACAAATTATATTACGCAATAATCGGAAAAATATATAAATTTAAGACAATAGGTTATACAGCAATTACTCACATGAATATGTCCCTGGGTTAAAGTTGGCTTCTGCTGAAATCCATTAGGGCTACGGAGGGCCTTTTTGAGGTAGTTAAAGATGGTACGCCCGACGCTCTTCCAAAGCGCTCGGACCAGCTCCGGCAGTCATGGGCTCGTTCATCCAGGGTCGTGCAGTACGATTCGCCAACGGCTGCAAATTATCTCTACCTATGCAGGGAATGGACAAGGAAACCAGGTACAGGGCGACAAACAAAGATAATTAGGCAAGGGAATCTACATAGATAAAAACAAGGCACGATACGATACCTCAAACGTCCACTCCACTCGAAGGTTCAGGCAAAAACCCACGTTACATAAAGTCACGGAAACACTTGTCCCCACTTTGTCCCTACTCCACTCGCGTCGCGCGATCTGGCGCAAACGCACTCTGACGTGACGGAAATACGCGCCCCGAGTCTTTTGAAATTATGGCGCGAAACTTCCGCACATCAAAATTAACCTAAAAACAATGTTTAGTGCCACTTTGGCACGTAACATATGATGGCATTAAATTAAAAACAAAACTTGATTGAATACTCTGAATATCGTCTTCTAATTATATCTAATTTTGGTATTAAATTAGTTTTCTAATAGCTCCTGCAATTAAGTAGGTATAGGTACTTAAGCAAATAATATGTTTATATGTATTTGATTTTGAAGTTCACACTTATGTATGTTTATAAGGGTAAGGTATAGTTTTAAATAACTGCCTATTAGAATTGGCACTACAGTACAAAAGCAAAAAAGTAAATCGGTGACAACACACATTCTTTGATGCATACAACGATGTATAAAATTTTATTACAGTAATCTATTTGATATGTAGTCACATACTTGCTGCAAATTAAAGAATTTTAAACTAATATATAAGCAGAGAGACAGGATATGGTTGATACAAGTAACGAAAAAAAGCTTACCTACAAACCTGCCTCTTTTTTAATCATTATGAACATACTGCTGAGATCTGATCTTTTAGTTTTCAGTTGCACAACACTATTTGAACTATTGGCATTAATTTTTTGTGTATGTAGTATTTTTTATGCAAGAAACTTAGCGTAATCATGTATCCCTGCTTCAACAAGGAAGATGTGATACATATAATTCGGGAAACTTTTCTGCACTTTTTTATTTATTTAAAACCAATAAGCGACTAAAATGTTTTTTAGCGTATAAAAACAATTTTAACGACTTAGCTACTATTAACGCCACTAGCAAATTGCCTGAACTGTTATTGCTTTGAATACTGGGAAAAGTAGCTGAATAGTGTCAGAATTGAATACAATGGACTAAAGCTACCTTCTTTAAAGCAACTGTTTGTCCTGTATTGTTTTCTTTTTTGTTTTCGACTTTACTTAAGGTCGGTTTGACGCAGCTCTAACGTCTTTTCTATTCTGTGCTAATGTAAAAAGTTCTACCTACCCTTCACAACGTAAATTTCTAATAATTTGACTAATATAGCTTGGTCTAGGTCTTCCTATACTCTTCTATCTTTTTCCTATCTACCTGGCTCTACATAGAAATTAGCAACTTGATGGTTGTTAAAGAACTCCAACATGTTTCCCATTTATAAGGAAATGAAATATTACCTGGTTCTCGTCTTCAAAAAAGGAAAAGTGTTAAATTATATGTTATGGTAAGGCTTAAGCAACGAATCGCTGCCACCATTCCAGACCGGTAACTAATTGCGAGTTATGTCATAGAGTGTTTATTAAGTTATATGTTATGGTAAGACTTACGCAGCGAACCGCTGCCAACATGACAGACCGCTAACTAATTGTGAGTTATGTCATAGAGACATTAATTAAGTTATATGTTATGGTAAAGCTCAAGCAGCGAATCGCTACCAACATGCCAAACTGCTAAATAATTGTGAGTTATGCCATGGTTACGTTTATTAAATTATGTTATGGTAGGGCTAAAGCAACGAATCGCTACCAACATGCAAGACCGCTAACTAATTGTGATTTATGCCATATAGACGTTTATTAAGTTATATCTTATGGTAAGGCTTAAGCAGCGAATCGCTGACAATATGCCAGACCGCTAACTAATTGTGAGCTATATCATGGTGACATTTAGTTAACAGATTTTTATTTATTTATTTTTTTTGTTTTATTTTCGAACCTACTTAAGGTTGGTTTGACGCAGCTCTAAATTCTTTTCTATTTTGAGCTAGTCGAAAAAGATCTACATACCCTTTACAACCTAAATCTCTAATAATTTGACTGATATAGCTTTGTTTAGGTCTTCCTACTTTTTTTGTATTTGGTAGTCTATAATCTAAGACCTTAGTAAATAGTCCCTCATCTCTTACCTAGTGCCCTATCATTCTATCTCTCCTGACCTTTGATTGTTTCCCCATACAGGGTTCCTCACTCATCCTTCTATAAACTTCCTCATTTGTTACTCTATCTGTCCAACTAATCTTTAACATTCCCCTATAACGCCAAGTTTCAAAAGCTTCTATCTTTTTTTTATCTACTTCTTTAATTGTCCAAGTCTCACTACCGTATAATAGAACGCTCCATGCGTACGACTTCAAGAAACTTTTTCTATTATCTAAACTAATACTACTAGCTGTTAGTAAGTCTTTCCTTTTTAAAAACGTTTTTCTAGGTAGAGCTATTCTAGCTACTATATCCCTTCCACTACGTCCGTCTTTTGTAATTATACTACCTAAATAGCAAAATTTATCTACCTCCTCTAACTTGGTATTACCTATTTTTAATTTTGGTTTAGAACTAAGCTGTAACTCACTTTCTTGAGCTAATTCTCATACTATACTTACTCATCTAAAATATATAAAAACTCTCCTAACTCTTTTCTAGACTCTACTATAATGGCCATATCATCTGCAAAACGTAACATGTCTATTTTCTGTCCCTGTACACTAATACCTATCTCTTTTTTCTCTCTAGCTAAGTTTAAAGCTTTCTCAATATAAACATTAAAAATCAAGAGAGATAGTATATAGCATTGTCTAATACCATTTCCAACCTTAGCTTCTTTTTCTATTTCATCAATTTTAATTACTACGCTTTGGTTTTTATACAGACTGTAAATAATTTTTTTATCCCTATGAGATTCCTATTTTTTGCAAAACCCTAAACATAACAAATCCAATTAACACTATCAAATGCTTTTTCTAAATCTACAAACGTGAAATGAACGAAGCACTAACTTTCGGCTGAAACAAATTTTCGAATTTGAAACAAACTCCGGCTAGTTGTGAAGTTAGCCGCAATAAAATAAGTGGCCACAACTTTTCTATTAGTAGCACTAAAGCACTAAAGAGCACTAACGTATCACTAACTTTCGGTCAAAACAAATTTTTGAATTTAAAACAACCCGCGGCCAGTTGTGAAGTTAGCTGCAATAAAGTAAGTGGCTACAACTTTTTATTATTCGTCCTACGCCTCTGAGATATTATGTACTAAAGAGCACTAACAAAGTACTAACTTTCGGCTGTAAAAAGCTTTTTTTAATTCAAGAATACCCCGGCTAAGTGTGAAGTTTCGCCGAAAACCTATGAGTTACCATTTTTGGAAAGACGTTTATTCGGCGATCTTTTTTTATGAAGCACTAAAGAGCACTAAAGAAGCACTAACTTTCGGTACCTATAAGAACAATAGTGCTTACAAAGTCGCTGCTAACTTCACGCACCTCTTAAAATCATTCGAACAAGCTTTACTGTGTTTCAGCTTGCCGTCTAACAGTAATAACTCAGAAGGAGAATTAGCGTGCATTGATTTGAGATGCGTGTGATAAAAAGATGAAATATGTACATCAATCCTTAGTTCTTAATATTCCGATAACGAAACTGTCAATTGTGCGAATAAATTTCCCATGGTAGCAAAGTATAAACTGGGAGTTGTTGAAAGGCCCATAGTTCGCAGCTTAATATATTCTAGAAGTTTCTCATCGAAATTCATCGGTTGAAATACTTCACACAACAGACGGACAACACACATCGCGCCCATTTAGTTGTAGAACTTTTATGAGATCTATATTAAATTAAAGACATATCAGTTAGCAAATCGGATGCAGAAGCACACAATTGAGAAGTAGAAACTGCGCGTTAAACATAACTATTAACACGAAACAACAAAGCGTTCAAAGACATTTGACGCAACATGAAGAATGTTACATCCCACTTTGATACTAACTGTCCACAACTAGAAATAGGTCCGAGGGTAGGAGTATGTGTTGACCTAGGCAGTTCACTGGAAGTTTCAGCAACAGCAAGTTGTTCCTCATCAGAAATCGAGGAAAGTAAAAAAACTGTAGAAACAAGAGACAAACAGAATAGTAGAACGCTTGAAACGGTCACCTAACCGATTACTGTCACTACGTTAATTGGAAACCGTGAACAACAACTTCCCCTGAGTAGACGTATTGTCACTTGGCAGTCTTCATTCAGTTAATCCTACTTTCTAGATGCATGGTGAGTGCAACAATACACTTTCCACCAGCCGTAGAAAAGTCACCGTCAACACCGGCACACTGTAAGTGTAATAAAAAACGGGGTAATTAAAAACTTTTTGTAAGTTTATTACCCTTTATCCTCGTGACTATCAGCTATATACTAAAACTCTCTATTTTTAATCTGATATCACTAGGTCGAGATTTTCTTCTTTATACTCCAAGCCCAGGGTAATGTCAGATGGAAAACGGCTTTAGACAAAGAAAACTCTTAGGGGTTAAACGGCTAGTGGAGTGTTAGCTCTGGGTAGATCATGAGCATGGGTCATGGGTGGATAATCGACCAAAAATATTTTTAATAGGCGCCACCGTATTTTTTAATACAAGTGCCAACAAAATTTAACTGTGTTTGTATAAGGAATGCGGAAACCTTATCTTAACACCACTATCATAGCCATAAAATTTGAATTTCACTCTTTATCACACACTTACCAAAACCTCAACCACCAGATGTCAAACAGTTGTCTCAGCTTTACCTGTGAACAAACAAAACACCACATGGACACTATCTGTGTCTTCAAAAGCATATGCCAAAAATAGAATAAATGAATTTAAACATCTGTGAAATACTAAAGGGATTCATTTTCATTACTCTGTCTTTTTACTTAAGGAGGATTTGCTCTAGTTTTCTCTGTCCTAATTTAAATGTTGTATAATAAAACGTCTTTCAAAGGAAACAAAAGGAATTCTATTTATATATAGAAATCTGATTATATACATGTGACTGCAATATATATGCTTACTATCTTGTCATAAATTTTTTATAAAAAGAATTTTAGTGAAGTTTAACCTTCAAAATAAATATGTATAAATTGATCATTTCTATAAAATTTAGTTTAAGCAAACATGTCATAATTTATTAGTTCATAACACATGATTTTATTTTTACTATAATCATTGAAGCGCTTCCTTGACCATTTACAACAAAGATTGATCATCAGAAAATAGCGATCATAAAATGCAACTACTCAAATTTAACTATAATCTACCAAGAAAATACGCGAACTTCAGCACCAATAAAAGCTTTTACATGACCTGAATGTTTTAAGCAAAATGTGAAAATTAAATCAAGACTGCATCTGGCGTCTAGATTAGGAAACAGAATCTATACTATTTTTTATCTGACATAAGTTGTCATTCTAAATATCTTAAAACACATTGTATGCGTGTACAAATAACTGACAAACTAGATATTTATTCGGTGTGTTATTAACTTTAAAAACTACTTTATATTTTTGTTACTCTAATAATCAACGTAGGAAATCTCATAATAATTTACTATACTTTCAAAGTTACGGAAAGTTTCAAACACTCACGTGTATCCAAATAAATTGCAGGTGCAAAATCATGACGTCAGCTGTTGTATTTTTCCAGCGTATTAATCATCAGTGAGTTTGAAGTACCAAGATTCTTTGTTGAATAAACCATTGCTATACGGCGTAGCTAAATAGATAGAACGAAACCATAACTGCCTGCTTTAAATTATTGCGACGAAAATTTATTATAATTTAACATTGAAAATTGTTGTTGTAGATATGTCCATTAGATATTGCACTAAAGTGAAATATATTAGTTTAATTTATTGTATTAATCTATACCAACTGTCTTAAATGATGTATATTATCGTTCCATGTTCTCAACTCAAGTTCTTCTTCTTGACTCTATTAGACGCCTCGTGTTTTAGTCGGGCCATCTTGACTTTTATCTCTAGTCTACAAAAAGCGACTTCACTCTGGACGTTTGAAACAAAAGTGCTGATAATTAACTGGACAACGCTTGGTAACAAGCCTCAGAATATATATCTTCTAGAATCTATGTGTTATTATGAACATTATACTTTAATTTTTATTGGCTGAATATTTACGAATTAAATGCTTTAAAATTTATCTGTTTTATTATTAATTTATTAGGCTTGGTGTAACAAGAAAAAAAATACGTTACACAGCCTCTTCCCAAGAGAAAAATTGAGGTATGGAAGAATTTTTCTAAAAAATTTTCGACTGAAACTTCAAAATTACTCTTATTAACTGTATAAACCTCTTACAACTCACAACAAAACAGCACAAACTTTAACTATAACTAACGATGAGTTTAACAAAAAAAACAGAATCATTCACTAATTGATATGGGGGAATATTAATGCATGGGATTGAGTGATTAGTAACTGCGCGTACTACACGCCTATAAAGGGACAAATTCGGGAAGTCATAATCAGTATATACGTCAATCAGTTAAGAATATTTAGGGGAATCTAACACTCAGTGGATGCATGTCATCTATAGTTACAAACGCAACAACCATATCAAAGTAAAAAAATTTTACCTGAAGCGAAAAATATTTTTCTATAAATTAGAACTGTAATAAACAAAATCGAATGTATAACAAAATTACTATTAAACAAAAATCTGTACAACGAATACTCTTCTCTAATTTACTATATCTGTCTTAAGGATTTATGTACATAACTTTCCAAGTGCTAATTACATTTAAACTAATCGATGAATTTAACAAGTACCAAAAGCTGTTATTTACGAAGTCCATTCACGAAACAAATCTCTAATACTCGAGAAACAGACAAAGTATTAACAATACTTATTCATCAACAAGATACCTTTGATCTTTGAGTAAGCACCTCACAACACTATCTGTATGACTACTAAGTTGCAGACTCAACTGTATCTCTCAGAAATCCTACAACATCAGTGATTCATCACCAAAGAACTCCAAAACCACTAATAAATCATACTTTGAGCCTACTGGGAGACATCCACCAGCAACTCACAAAAAAAAACTCTTCATGAACTCTCTTAGCTCATGTACACTCTCAATAAAGAATAAGCACATCAGGCCTAGTCTCAAACTACTAAACCAAAACTCAAGCATTCCTTTAATGCTTAATACTCTATCACACTCTAACTATATAACTATACTCAACACTTTACTAAACACTCTCTATAATCTCCATCATGTACCTCATAACTGAATACGCACCTCTTCACCGAATACATATTCTTCTCTATATACCTGCAACATCTCTAAGCATATGCTGCACTCTCAAACACCTCAAAAAAAATATCATCATTCAAAATCCATAAACATATCCTTGTCGTCATCAAAAATTATCATTCAACACATCCTTGTCGTCATCAAAAATTATCATTTAACACATCCTTGTCGTCATTTAACACATCCTTGTCGTCATCAAAATTATCATTTAACACATCCTTGTCGTCATTTAACACATCCTTGTCGTCATCAAAATTATCATTTAACACATGCAACATCTAAATCAACAAACATATTAAGCTCTATTACTACTAAAACAAAATTACTTTAAACAAACCAAAAAATTTCACTAACTTTAATCTTGTCCTACTTAAGAGTTTAAAACATGGACCAAAAGGAATTACTACTGACATCAACTATAATTAGAAGTACTTAAGGATCAGAAACATTCTTATCATCTTCATTTTCACCTTCATCTGTCGCAGAATTATCGATACTAAACATTTTCTTAGACTTAAATTTGAAGATACGGATAAATGAAAAAGGGGGAATTTGAATACGAAATTATTTTCTACTTTACTTCATGATAACTATTAATAAATGTTCTGGTACACGCTTACTCTACCCATAATCAAACTGTCGATATAAACCAAAATGCTTCACAACGCATAAACTTGCTAGAATGACAAGCTCCTCTATGAGCCTCACCTAGACTTATAAACAAAATTGCTAGAATGACAAACTCTTCTCTGAGTCTCATCTAGACTGACAAACTAAATAAGCAAAACGAATTACATCATAACCGACTTCAAATAATCTCAAGTGACGATGCCAAAACTGCTAAAGCGACAAACTTACCACGACCCTCGCATAGACTGACATAACGCTGAGCGACCAACCCTTCCGGAGTTTCGTCTAGACTAACATAACGCTACACGATGAACCACAACAAGTCTCGCACAGATCTAACTTAACTCAACATACTACGTTGTAACGCGACCATAAAAATTGCTACTCAAAACCAATCAAACTAAACCAAAACGTGCTCATGCACAAGAGCAATCTTCAAACTATATTTCAACAGTAAAACTAGTGTACCATTAATCGACCAACAAACATAACTAATAAGACTAAAAGATGAACCTACTATCGATGTAATACATCCAAAATCAAATAAACTCGTAACATCCATATCAAATAACTTTACCATTTTATCTAGAAACAGGAATTTCGCTACTCAACTTCTGTTCCTCCACTCGTTGAGTTGGACACGACGGACAAGTGATACTAGTCACCCTTTACGACCACAACCATAACAAAATAATCTCTTGAAAGATCTACAGACACTGAAAGTATGTCCATAACGTGAACAATTCCAACATACCAATTTATGCTTAATAAATGAGTTACCTACTCCACTCTTTTCTGTCATTGGGGTAGCAGAATTAAGAACTTGTACTGGGGAATGTGAAGATGTAGGGGTATAAACACGACTTGAAGCATTCTGAAATGAACTAGGGGTTTTGTTTCTAAAACGTGGATTAAAATAATTAATAGGCTGCTTGTGACTATATGGTGCAACTGAAACAGACTTATGTTTACTCTAACAAAACATTTTTAACTGACTCTATACTAGACTCAATCTCTTCTTTCTCTACTTTGAAATCTACTTTATAGTAAGAAGGATCTATCAAACAACCGGGTTTATCTGTTTCTTTGGCCAACAACCTTGCTAAAATTTTCCTTTTATCTGAAACTGGTCTTGAATTTTCAATGCCTCTAATGTTCAATTCATATTCTAACTCATTTTAAGTAAATGTACGATGCTATAAGTTTCTGCCATAATTAAATATCTGAATACCTCTAACGTAACTCAATTATAAAATTTTGAAGATGAAATCTCAAACAAACGAATGTCCTAACTATATAAAGAAGAACTCACTATAAACTGTAACAAACTTTAACAAAATGAAACTAAAAGAAGACGTTACTAATATCAAAGCAAACCTCAGTCGGTAGAGCATGATGACTCATTCAAATCTCAGGGCTCGTGAGTTCGAGCCCCACGTTGGGCGCCAGTGTAAGTGTAATAAAAACGGGGTAATTAAAAACTTTTGTAAGTTTATTACCCTTTATCCTCGTGACTATCAGCTATATACTAAAACTCTCTATTTTAATCTGATATCACTAGGTCGAGATTTTCTTCTTTATACTCCAAGCCCAGGGTAATGTCAGATGGAAAACGGCTTTAGACAAAGAAAACTCTTAGGGTTAAACGGCTAGTAGAGTGTTAGCTCTGGGTAGATCATGAGCATGGGTCATGGGTGGATAATCGACCAAAAATATTTTTAATAGGCGCCACCGTATTTTTTAATACAAGTGCCAACAAAATTTAACTGTGTTTGTATAAGGGAATGCGGAAACCTTATCTTAACACCACTATCATAGCCATAAAATTTGAATTTCACTCTTTATCACACACTTACCAAAACCTCAACCACCAGATGTCAAACAGTTGTCTCAGCTTTACCTGTGAACAAACAAAACACCACATGGACACTATCTGTGTCTTCAAAAGCATATGCCAAAAATAGAATAAATGAATTTAAACATCTGTGAAATACTAAAGGATTCATTTTCATTACTCTGTCTTTTACTTAAGGAGGATTTGCTCTAGTTTTCTCTGTCCTAATTTAAATGTTGTATAATAAAACGTCTTTCAAAGGAAACAAAAGGAATTCTATTTATATATAGAAATCTGATTATATACATGTGACTGCAATATATATGCTTACTATCTTGTCATAAATTTTTTATAAAAAGAATTTTAGTGAAGTTTAACCTTCAAAATAAATATGTATAAATTGATCATTTCTATAAAATTTAGTTTAAGCAAACATGTCATAATTTATTAGTTCATAACACATGATTTTATTTTTACTATAATCATTGAAGCGCTTCCTTGACCATTTACAACAAAGATTGATCATCAGAAAAATAGCGATCATAAAATGCAACTACTCAAATTTAACTATAATCTACCAAGAAAATACGCGAACTTCAGCACCAATAAAAGCTTTTACATGACCTGAATGTTTTAAGCAAAATGTGAAAATTAAATCAAGACTGCATCTGGCGTCTAGATTAGGAAACAGAATCTATACTATTTTTTTATCTGACATAAGTTGTCATTCTAAATATCTTAAAACACATTGTATGCGTGTACAAATAACTGACAAACTAGATATTTATTCGGTGTGTTATTAACTTTAAAAAACTACTTTATATTTTTGTTACTCTAATAATCAACGTAGGAAATCTCATAATAATTTACTATACTTTCAAAGTTACGGAAAGTTTCAAACACTCACGTGTATCCAAATAAATTGCAGGTGCAAAATCATGACGTCAGCTGTTGTATTTTTCCAGCGTATTAATCATCAGTGAGTTTGAAGTACCAAGATTCTTTGTTGAATAAACCATTGCTATACGGCGTAGCTAAATAGATAGAACGAAACCATAACTGCCTGCTTTAAATTATTGCGACGAAAATTTATTATAATTTAACATTGAAAATTGTTGTTGTAGATATGTCCATTAGATATTGCACTAAAGTGAAATATATTAGTTTAATTTATTGTATTAATCTATACCAACTGTCTTAAATGATGTATATTATCGTTCCATGTTCTCAACTCAAGTTCTTCTTCTTGACTCTATTAGACGCCTCGTGTTTTAGTCGGGCCATCTTGACTTTTATCTCTAGTCTACAAAAAGCGACTTCACTCTCGGACGTTTGAAACAAAAGTGCTGATAATTAACTGGACAACGCTTGGTAACAAGCCTCAGAATATATATCTTCTAGAATCTATGTGTTATTATGAACATTATACTTTAATTTTTATTGGCTGAATATTTACGAATTAAATGCTTTAAAATTTATCTGTTTTATTATTAATTTATTAGGCTTGGTGTAACAAGAAAAAAAATACGTTACAACACTTAGAAACCAACTCAGTCCAACCTTCAGCTACTGCGGTATCATCGCTCAAAAATCAATCATCGGCCTAACTAAACCCAAAGTTTGTAAGAATTCCATTCATAAAATATTTTATAATGACTTCCTAAGTTCAAACTCCGCGTCGAACACAAACAAGCGAACGTTATACTCAAGTTCAGGCTTATGCAAGCGATCAACGATCAATTTCCAATAACTTCTAGATATTCCAAAAAAAAACAAATTGCCAACAGAAACAATTGTATTATACCCGAAGTATATTAATACGACAAACGAATTAATGTTCAACAAAACCTGTCGAAGTAACAAAATCACAATGTCAATAAGTAAGGACAGAGCGCCAGCGTTTTCAACTCACTACTAAAACTACCAGTGAAAACACAAGACTGATAGCCCAACAAAGAACAATATCGGGACGACACGATAAGTGTTAATAATTGATGGCCGCACCTTAGGAATGCCAGAATGCTGGACTAATACTATGCAGAAATTAGGGTAGGTAATAGTAAGGAAATTTTACAACGATTTGTCTTGCTGAACTAAAAGGATTAGTACATGTATATCTATAAACAGTCAATGGCAGAACGTGTGTCTGTCCAACAAAAGCGTAAGCAAAGAACTAGGAAAATAATAGTACTGAAGGATTTTATTCGGATCATCAATTCTTTAAAGCTATAAACGGGAGAGTGTCAGCGTACAAAAGATGGTCATTCTAACGTACAGGTTCATGTAAACGATTACAAGGTACCAACTGTGCATCGTGGGCACGATTCAAGAAAGAAATATTATTTAAGCCGTACTAAACCTAACGCGCTCGTGAACATTTAGTGTAAACCTTATTATAAAAATGATATATTGTTTTATAAGCAGGACACCACATGTGACTAAAACTAAGGGTTTCAAATGCAATTAACAAGAATAACCTATTGGGCCACACTCATAACACGGTCTGTAATGAAATATGATATTAGACGCACAAAATACTATTTTTATATTATTGGGTTAAAGTAAATTAGCCATGTGATATGGATAACTTTTAATATGAACACGTTCAATATATCTATTGCTGGTTCGTCGCTATGACAAATGTAAAGAAAACAGGTACTTTTACTGACAGTTCTCTTGAGTTTTTAAATTAGTAAAAGAGAACACCATACCAGCAAATTATAAAAGTCTTAAAAAAACTCCAGTATTAGTAAATTAAAGCCGTTAAAGCTCACGGAGTTCCACTAATTCGCAATGAAGCACTTCGGATGGGCTAGTCAGCTCTCTTCCGCACGAAATGGTAATAACGCATGACATTCAACCACTGATATAATTTAAACATAATTCTGCTCAAACGACTAATCACAAAATCTGTTCTTAGAACGAGTTAAAACGGAAATGATGTGATATTGTCGGAGGCTTTCACGGCCGGAGTCATTATAAATATTTATAGTTCCGGGTTGGGATCGTGTCATTTTATCAACTAAGGTCGACGTTTGACCGTATTTCATACTTGCAAGCCCAAAAAACCACCGAATTCACCACAAAATCCCACTCACGCAAATTCTTGCAACTTTTCAAGAACCTTTCACACCCTCAAAAACTTCTTACCCGAAAACTCTGTCCTCAAATACCGTTATAAACCGATCAGAACATATCTTATCCGAAAACGAACTACATATCCTGTTCAAAGGACTAAATTTCTCAATTGCACCCAGAAAAATTCCCGCAGTAGAATCAGCGATCCGATCACTACCCCATGACGATGCCAACTTAATTCGCTTTAAAACAACTAAATGTCTCCGACATGCCAAAACTCCTAACAAAAATGTGACAAAGCAAGAAATGACGGCCCTAAAACACCTACGAACAAACAGGAACATTGTTATACTCCCTGCAGATAAAGGTAATGCGACTGTAATTTTAAACCGTACAGAATACAAACAAAAAATTAAACAATTATTACAAGACGGTTCCTACACTCCTATAACAAAAGACCCCACTTCAAAGCTTAAACGGGAAATTTCAGCACTTATCAAATCATCTAATATTCCCAAAACTATCCAAAAACGCATAATACCTTGCGAACCTAAACCACCTCGCTTGTACGGCCTTCCTAAAGTCCATAAACCTGATGTCCCTCTCCGCCCGATAGTTAGCACAATTGACTCGCCAACCTACCATCTAGCAAAATACCTAGCAAATTTCTTAAAACCTTATTCCGGTAGCACCCCTAATAATGTTTTAAACTCCACTCATTTCACTGAACTAATTGCAAATATTGAGCTAGGCCCTAATGATATACTAGTTAGTTTTGACGTATCATCCCTATTTACAAACGTACCCGTCCTAGACACTGTCTCCATTATTAAACAACTCCTACCTCAAGAAAACGAATTTGAGTACCTGGCCACGCTCATTGAAAAATGCTTAACTTTTACCTATTTTGTCTTAGACGGACAATTTTACAAGCAAACTTCGGGCACACCAATAGGCTCACCTCTATCCCCTATTGTGGCCAATATATTCATGGTGTCTTTGGAATCCATGGCTCTAGAATTTACAGACCTTAAACCAAAAACTTGGCTCCGTTTTGTAGATGACACTTTTGTAATCTGGCCTCATGGAAACCAAACGCATAATAATTTTCTAGATCACTTAAACAATCAACATAAAGATATCAAGTTCACTATAAAAATTGAAAAGAACGCAACTCTGATATTCCTTGACGTTCTGTTGGAGCGTCAACCTAACGGACGACTAGGTTATTCCGTATATCGAAAACCCACACACCCGATCACAACCGATCAGAACATATCTTATCCGAAAACGAACTACATATCCTGTCCAAAAGACTAAACTTCTCAATTGCGCCCAGAAAAATTCCCGCAGTAGAATCAGCGATCCGATCACTACCCCAAGACGATGCCAACTTAATTCGCTTTGAAACAACTAAATGTCTCCGACATGCCAAAACTCCTAACAAAAAGGTGACAAAGCAAGAAATGACGGCCCTAAAACACCTACGAACAAACAAGAACATTGTTATACTCCCTGCAGATAAAGGTAATGCGACTGTAATTTTATACCGTACAGAATACAAACAAAAGATTAAAACAATTATTACAAGACGGTTCCTACACTCCTATAACAAAAGACCCCACTTCAAAGCTTAAACGGGAAATTGCAGCACTTATCAAATCATCTAATATTCCCAAAACTATCCAAAAACGCATAATACCTCGCGAACCTAAACCACCTCGCTTGTACGGCCTTCCTAAAGTCCATAAACCTGATGTCCCTCTCCGCCCGATAGTTAGCACAATTGACTCGCCAACCTACCATCTGGCAAAATACCTAGCAAATTTCTTAAAACCTTATTCCGGTAGCACCCCTAATAATGTTTTAAACTCCACTCATTTCACTGAACTAATTGCAAATATTGAGCTAGGCCCTAATGATATACTAGTTAGTTTTGACGTAACATCCCTATTTACAAACGTACCTGTCTTAGACACTGTCTCCATTACTAAACAACTCCTACCTCAAGAAAACGAATTTGAGTACCTGGCCACGCTCATTGAAAAATGCTTAACGTTTACCTATTTTGTTTTCGACGGACAATTTTACAAACAAACTTCGGGCACACCAATGGGCTCACCTCTATCCCCTATTGTGGCCAATATATTCATGGAGTCTTTGGAATCCATGGCTCTAGAATTCACAAACCTTAAACCAAAAACTTGGCTCCGTTATGTAGATGACACTTTTGTAATCTGGCCTGATGGAAACCAAACGCTCAATAATTTTCTAGATCACTTAAACAATCAACATAAAGATATCAAGTTCACTATAAAAATTGAAAAGAAGGGAACTCTGATATTCCTTGACGTTCTGTTGGAGCGTCAACCTAACGGAAGACTAGGTTATTCCGTATATCGAAAACCCACACACACACACAGACAGATACCTACAAAAATCATCGGTAATTAACTCTCTAGTCCGCCGTGCAATTAAGATTTCACAACCAGAACACTTATCTAATGAACTGACCCATCTTAAAACTAGTCTTATAAAAAACGGCTATCGTAACTCAGATATCGGCGGAGTAATAAACCGGAATTTGCATCCTACACGAACCCCAAAACCACGCTGTAATTCCGATACACGATCTTTAGCAATCCTTCTATATATATATATATATATATATATATATATATATATATATATATATATGGCAAAATTCTACGTAAACACAACATTAAAATAATCTATAAACTCACTAATAAAATTTCACAAATATTACCAACCTCAAAAAATTCCGAAAATAGTCTTAAAGCCCCAGGCGTATATAGTATACCTTGCAGCTCTGGTTTAGTATACATAGGAGAAACAGCACAGTCAGTACAGACTAGACTAAACGAGCATAAGCAATGCTTAAGAACAAGCCAGTACAATCGCTCAGCGGTGGCCGAACACCAACATGAAACAGGTCATACCATTAACTTTGACAAGACGAAACCAATTGCCAGAATTCCATTTTTCTACAATAGAAACATTAGAGAATTCATAGAAATCAATAAAAATTCTAATAATCTAAACAAAGACGATGGCTACTACCTTTCCCCCATTTGGAAGACAAGCGGAAGACAGCGGAACCGCGACGTTCACTGATCCGCTACGACACTCCTCTCTATTCATGATCACTCATGCATCAAGTTCTCGCCCTATATAAACTACCACTTTCGCTACTTTTACCAGTTACTTCGCCACCAGACACGTTTTGGCTTTAAATGGGCTAGTGAGTCTGCTAGTTCAGGAATAACTCTACTCTTTACACTTTAACTTGTCTACTTAATATTACCATTCTTATCTTTATTATTATTTCTATTTTATTACTTATTTTCTTTCCCTGTCTTGATGAAGCTGCTTACAAAGGTGGGCGTAACGTTGACCTTAGTTTATAAAATGACACGGTCCCAACCCGGAACCATAAATATTTATAACGAAAATGATGTTAGCGACTTAACGCCACAACCTAAGATACATACCAGTTACAGGAGCCGAAGAAATTTTATACAGAATAATTCGTAACCACTCGTTCAAGTTTCAGTGATCGCAAAAAGGAAATTGTATTGCCCTAAATGGAACAAAGCACGAACAATAAAAATTCAACTAGTAATCTCAAATCACTCTTTTTTAAATAACAACTTGCCAAAATAATTACCGGGAAGCCACCTAAATATATCTACATGCGGACCAGGTAAATTGGGTAGTCTTCCTAAATGCGGAGTAGTGAAATATAGCAGTAACGTAGTAGTTATTTATTACAGAAAACGAACGTAAGTTTTCCTCTGCTCCTCCAATAGCCAGAACAATTACAAAGGCGTTTTCACATAGTTCTAAGTCAGCAACTTCTGCATTAGCACAAGCGCTTCGAATAGTTAAGGTAGTTTAACTCCCAGCTCCGACGCTTTCTCTAGTATCGTCATTAGCGTTGACCCTTATATAGTTCGCATACCACCGCAGCACCCAGAGCCGAATAAACAACATCCATAAACATTTTATAGGAGTCAACCGACAACCTGTAAACAACACCGGCTACAATGAAGAGGTAGTGTGGCACATTCTCCGACACTGAGTTAGAAGCCTTCCACCACCTTGATCAGTATCACCGTTGTCGCCACCTTCAGCCTGTCCATGCTTTCCCACGGAGGACGCTTCACCTGTAAGAAACCCTGATTCGTTCCGCTTCCGCTTTATAAACTTTATACATCCACTAATCCACTTGTAAAATATTGTCTTTTTTGCAAGTACTTGTTAGCATGTCCCTCTAGTATGTAATTTGTAAAAAATGCAAACAATTGACCTATTGCTTCGAAACGCAGGAAATCAATATAAACTAACGTTTATTCCAGAATAGTGAGTGTCATAAAACTTCATTTCGCAGACAATCCGAGTTCATCCTGTAATAATATACTTACAAATAATTACCCTTACAACAATCTAGGTAGTTAGAAGTAAATATAGTATCATTTTATCTAGTAAAAGTTGTGGATACTCGGCTCTGCAATAAGCTATTAGATTTAGATGTGGTGTAAAGCCCGCGTTGTTCATTTTGTGATAGGGTGACAGCTGACGCTTATATTGTAACTCAAAAAACACATTTAATATACGAGTGCTCGAAATGTGTCCACATTTCTGTATTTTCATAAAATAAAAGTCCGCACATCAATTTATTGCCTTATACGCGAAGAACCGCAGAGAAATGATATGTGATCGAATATCCTGACCAATATAAAGATTACAGTTTGATATATATTATCCAGCGAGCTTCTAAATTTCCTTGCGAATTTTCTATTGAAAGACTATTCTTTATATATGTATTTTAAGAAAATCGAATTACCCATTCAAATTAAATAGACTAGTTGCAGTTTTCTTTCAATCGGAAAAACTAAATTTAATGTAAACATAGTCTACTTTTCTATTATAAATACGTAGTATAATGGTCTTTGGGGAGTTATTGCTTTTGAATGTACTTTACAATTCTTGCAAGTGTTAATCTCATTATTTTACATAATATTAATTTATTTTTGTTACATTGCCGCACTTCTGCTTTCAACGTATAATACAAGAGATTAAAATTTGAAAATGACTACATTTGAATAATGAACTAACTGTACATAAGAATTTGATATACATACAGTTACACCATAGGTAAATGCAAGCTGAGCGTCTGAAAAACAAAAATTGATCCCTTATATTTGTGACATGCTAAACAATTTTTGATTATGCATTTATTTTGATTTTATTGTTCCTAAAGTTTGTGTAAAATTAGTGTAATAGTAGCTAGAAAAATTCCAGGACTCCCGCGTTCTGACGTTTGATCGTAACGTTTCTATAAAGTAAAATCATTTATTAAATGCATATTAAATCGTTTACACTGAACACAAAACGAAAAATAATGCTTTTTATAGAAAAACCAGAATTAATTGATTTTTTATAAAATAGTTTATGTAGATCTTATAAAAAAAACATTAATGAACAAGTGATTTCTACTTTTCTCTCTGAATATTGTAGCACCGATAAATCTACCTCTAACCAGAACAATTACATTAGAACGCAAACAAAGCGCTTGTACACAAAAGATAATTGATAGGCTCTGCGGTGCAATTTCTTTCAGGCGAACTTGATAAACAAGTACAAGAGTTTTGTATTTAACCCATTAGCGCCATGGGTTGCCATTTTGATACATATATCAAACCCTTTCCTAATGCTCTGCCAAGGGCGGAGTTTACAATTAAGTGACATTTCGTGGGGGTAGGTTGACTAACTGAGCATGACTAAATGCAGGCCAGAAAGCAATTTCAGTAGTTTTTGGATAGTGTAAGATTATACTTCCTTTATTATTCGTCTTATATGGAGTACGCAACGGAATTTGATGTTCGGTTTGAGTAAGTACTGTGTTTTCTATAAATTTTAGATTTATCGTAAGAAAAATAAATACCAGGCTAACTACCAAACGCGGAAAGAAGTGGGGGTGGATTTGCCTATATACCAAGAAAAAAAAAATCACGTCGCCCACGATTATCTATTAACAAATAAAATTAAATAAAGGATTCTGTACAAACAAGGGAAAGCAATAAATTAAGCGTTACAATTTCAAAGCGCACAATTAGGTGATATGAACAATTTAGTACTTTAGATACGAAGAGCGCATCTCGTGTTTTACACAAAATAAAATTAATCAGTAGTAAATAAACATGTGAGAGCTTTTGTCAAGCGTTTTTAAAATTGCAACTAATACTTTTTGGAAAATAAACTAATCAGTAGAAAAGAATTAATTTGTGAAAGCTTTTGGCAAGCATTCTTTTTAAATTGCACATAATACCGTTTGCAAAATAAACCAATCAGTAGAGAAGAATAAGCGTGTGTCTGTCAAACATTTTAACAATGGTACATCACACCTGTAGAGCGATAATGTCGATTCTACAGTGTTCTACAGTGTCAATGTTTCTTATCACGTAACTACACCAAATGCTGATACGGAATATGCCATTAATATACACACAAGAAAAACAAGTTGGATACGTATGTGTCTGGATACTTAGCTTGCAATCCGTCGAGGGTGAGTCAGCACAGCATCGCCACGGTCGTTGGGATTCATTCACCCTACCATCGTAACTGCAGCCGCGGTCTACGGACAAAAGCAGTTGGTCTACAGACAAAAACAGTTGGTCAACATAAAGAAAGAACCAATTTGGCCTCCAGCTAAGAGCTAAAAAGAGAATCGGATTAGAATAGGCAAGCGCGGAAAAACTCACCGACTACACGCAAGATACCTCTTACTTGTCGAACAACAAAACGTGCATCCCTGTAGAAAATATTTCAACGTACAAGCTGTAGAATCAAATTAAAAATTGGTTCAAATAACACGAATTCGAACTGCAAATCCTCGCGTTATCAAAAGCGCGATTAAAATTGGAAAACACGCTATCAAATAATAGTAGGATCTATCATTTTGACAAGTCTTTAAATGGGAAACACCAGAAAAAGTAATTAAACATTATCGGAAGGTTTATCAAATTACCAGATACCTAAAGCAAGGTATAGACTATTTAATTTATCGAATAAGTTTTCGTTTTAGAAGCAAAAGATGAGTTAAAATTATGATAAAGCGGGCCTATTCAGAACAGGTACACTATATAGGGTGTTGTTGAAGAATTTAGGAATTGAAACGGAATTTATTCGAACGAGTAATGAATTAACAAGGGAGAAATAGAGTAATTAATTTATGCTGAAAATAAACGTAACAATCCTTTTGTTACTGTAGACACATTGCCATCAGTTCAATAAAAATAACGTAGCATAGTTTGAAAAGTGTGCTTTAAAAATGTGTCTTTTGTAGCTTCTTGAAGTCGAGCGTTGCCATATGGCAACGATAGGCGCTTACACTACCTATTACTATATATAGATACAAAGAACCATTTATATTTTAGGAGAGGCTTCTCGCTTGTCGATGCCCTTGATATTGCATATCATGACGATATCGGAAGCAATATTTACGTAGAACCTCCCGATCCCAATGTGGACACAGGCAAGAATTCCGGAGATAAAGACGGTGGCTGGTATGTTTTGTTTTATTTATCTACATGACAACAATGATGACTTTGATAAGTTGTTTGGAAAAGCTGCCAGCCCATTATTAGTTTTCCTAGAAGAATTGTATGTTGGAAAAAGCATTTGAAGTATAAACTCTACACGAACAACTTGTTCACGGCAGCATTTTTATTTTACGATTTCGTAGCTGTACCGCTATAGGAACTATCCACGAAAATAGTATCCGTAAAGCATGCCCGCTTACGGAAAAAAATTGTTTGCACGAAAAGAACGCGGTTACTTTGAAAGTGCTGTTGAGCGGCATGATGGGCTGTTGTATGTGCGATGGATGGACAATGCTGTAGTAACCATGATTTCGTTTTCCTGTGGTACAAATGAGGTAGCTATTGTTAAAAGGTTTTCGCAAAAACATAAACGAAATATACAAATTATCCGACGACAACTAATTAAAAATTACAATGCCTTCATGGGTGGAACTAACCTTATGGATCAGAACGTGACATTTTATCGTATAGGAATACGAGAAAAATGGTACTGGCCAATCATAACTTGGCTGCTTGATGTTGCACTACAAAACAGTTGGACGCTATACAATAAAGCAAATAAAATTAAATTAGCTCAGTTAGATTTTAAAAGAGAAGTAGCTCAAACATATTTTGCAAAATATGGTGTCTTTTCTAAAGGAGCCGGAAGACCATCGGCATCTCTAGCATCATCCACCGATAGTCGAATCTCCAACGAGATTCGATTTGATAGACTTGATCACCTTGTACATCATACACATGAAAAGAAAAAAAGACGGTGCGTCCTAAAAACCTGTAAATCGGTTGTAAGGACAATGTGTTCCAGATGCAATGTGGCTTTATGTATCGATTGCTTTATACCTTTCCATTCCCGTTAATGCGTTATATTATATAATTTTTATTTTTAATACCTATTTTACTAATTTTTCCATTGTTTAGAAAATATATTACTTCTAAAGGTAGTTTTATTTTAACGTTTTGATAACAACCAACAAAATGATCGATTTAGCGGTAGTTCACACGCCTAGTGTTGCCAGAAGGCAACAGCTCTTATCTCAAGAACGATTGGAGTTGGAAAATTTGTTTCTTATGCTTTTATGTTAGTTAGTCATTTCTAAGACTAAATATATCAATAAAAACAGTGACATCAAAATATTCAAAATTTAGGCGCTAATGGGTTAAGAGTTATTTAGGCTACAATGGGAAATCTTTAAAATGTTATTTATATAATTTCCAGTATGTTCTCGAAAGATAAAAATGTATATAAGTTGCCAACATAAATATTGGAAGTCAATTCTGATTGAAGCTTTGATTACAATATGTTTTAGTTTAAAGCAGTGAAAAATTGTAGTGATAATATAAACTAATAATTAGTCCTTATATAGTTAATTATAGTGCTTTAATAGTAATTTATAAAATTACATCGTAGTGTTTAAAAAGCTAGTAGTTTTACCATTAGCAATTAGCTGAAAATAAAGTGTAGGCAGAGCTTTTACCATATTCCATTGCAACTAGGAGTTGTTGAAAAAACCCGTATAATCAGTTTGAAAATAAAAAACTGTTATTAGTTCAAATAGAGTTTTCTTTCCAATATTTTATTTTGATATTAAAAGCTTTCAGTCAATCAGTGAAACCATTTCAACGGTCATTAAAGGTATAGTGCATGTTAAGCTTCAATAAAAAGGTTAGAAGACAGAAAGACTGGGCTAGAATGACAAAATATTTTTAAATTATTTGAAATGCTATTTATATTTCTTGATTGTGTTAAACTAGTGCTGTCATCTGGCAACTGACGTTTTTATCGTAAACATTAACAATCTTGATGGTATACGTGTTCAAAAGGTATTAGCATACGAGCACTATCTGTGCTCCTCACAGTAACTTGATAAAATTTATCTCGGCTAAAAATAGAATTAAATCGTGAACATTTTCGAGCGATAATTTTTACAATTTTACACCTGGATTTTTCCAACAACAGTACATCGATGCACTTAATTCTATTTTGGGCGAAGAAGCACCATCAAGTACATGTTAGGTAATCGACTTCAATCGCCGTGGTAGTTCAGTTCAGGACGAATTTCGTGAAGGTCGTCCAAAATGGGTTGTTTTGCAGAATATTGATCAT
Organism: Platerodrilus igneus; assembly: GCA_036346225.1. Taxonomy (NCBI): domain Eukaryota; kingdom Metazoa; phylum Arthropoda; class Insecta; order Coleoptera; family Lycidae; genus Platerodrilus; species Platerodrilus igneus. The sequence continues at coordinate 1,523,259 of JARFIW010001278.1, read as the reverse complement.
GTACGTGAACTAATACCGCAAGATCGTCATCGAAATTCAGATATCCTTGGGTATTATTCAGTGGGACCAGCATACATTCAATATCGAATGAAAATTTAGTTCTCAAAAGATTTGTTCACGTTAGATCCCTCATAATCTGATATTCGCCCAAAAGCGCGCTCTTTTGTCGAATAGTCGAAAAAATTTAAAAAAATACGATCGCGGTGCTTCTAAATAACTCCGTTGTTACATCGTGACATGTGACGAATTGTGAATTTATGTGTTTGAACTCAAAAGCAAACAGCAGTCGACTGTATCAGTCATTCAAAATGAGCCAATCCCAACAAAAGCTGCTCATGCACGAAAAACTTCGAAGCAAATGGTCGTCTGTTTTTTCTGAAGAAGTGGACATTCCGTAACCGTTCTTCTACAGAGACGTAGAATTGTCAATTATAAATGGTATAGAACCATCTGTAGTCACTAGTCTTCGAAGATAAACAAAATGAACCGCTTAAAGCAGATTCTTCTCCACCACGATAATACGGACTCGCACAAATCAGCTAAAGTAAGTGACTTTTTGAGTACCAGAAACGTCGATGTGATGGAAGATTTCCGTACAGTCTTGATTTTACACCTGCTGACATTATTTTATTTTCGGATACCAAAAATATATTGCGAAGAAAGGTTTTTTTGTATTGGAAGAATCGGTTAACGTGTTCAAAATGCATGTTTGAAGGTGTCTCAGTCGAAGTGGACAAAGTGCTTCAAAAATTGGTTTAAATGCATGCAAAAATGTATTGATCTTCATGAAGCCGCGTTTGTTGCTAAATAATTGATTTTAATCTCGAAAATAAGGGACAACCCTCGTGCCATTCTACGAACATAAAAACAACAACCGTTGCACATCATAATTGCTATGATAATGATGTCACCAAATTAACTTGTTTATATGTAAGCTGAACATGAATTTACCATTGTCATTAATATAGGTAACTCACTATACACTGCTTTGCAGGTAATCAGACTAGACATAATAAAATATTAAAAATGGTATTTATGCAAAATAAACCTTCTGTGTATACAGGGTCCCCTATATCTTAGACATTGTATGGGTAATTTGGTTATTTGTAACATTATAAAAAAGGTAAGATAGGAAAAGTAGAGTAGATTTTATTACCATGTTCAGCATCATCATCATTTTGTTTCCGACCCTACTTAAGGTCGGTTTGACGCAGCTCTAACTTCTTTTCTATTTTGTGCTAATCTAAAAAGTTCTACATACCCTTCACTACCTAAATTTCTAATAATTTGACTAATATAGCTTGGTCTAGATCTTCCTATACTTTTTCTTATCTACCTGGCTCTACATAGATATTAGCAACCTGATGGTTGTTAAAGAACTTCAACATGTTTACATGATTCCCATTTATAAGGAAATGAAATATTACCTGTTTATCTCCTCCAAAAATGGAAAAGTGTTAAATTATATGTTATGGTAAGGCTTAGGCAACGAATCGCTGCCAACATGCCAGACCGCAAACTAATTATGAGTTATGTCATGGAGACGTTTATTAAGTTATATGTTAGGGTAAGGCTTAGACAACGAATCGCTGCCAACATGCCAGACCGCTAACTAATTGTGAGTTATGTCATGGTGACATTTAGTTAACTGATTTTTATTTATTAATTTTTTTTGTTTTCGAACTTACTTAAGGTCGGTTTGACGCAGCCCTAAATTCTTTTCCATTCTGAGCTAGTCTAAAAAGGTCTATATACCTTTTACAACCTAAATCTCTAATAATTTTACTAATATAGCTTTGTCTAGGTTTTCCTACTCTATTTGTATGTGGTAGTCTATAATCTAAAACCTTACTACATAGTCCCTCATGTCTTAACTGTGTCCTATTATCTCTTCTGATCTTTTAATTGTTTTTACATAGTGTTTCTCGCCTATCCTTCTATAAACTTCCTCATTTGTTACTCTATTTGTCCAACTAATCTTTAACATTCTCCTATAACACCAAGTTTCAAAATCTTCTATCTTTTTCTTATCTACCTCTTTAATTGTCCAAGTTCCAATACCGTATAATAGAACGCTCCATACGTACGACTTTAAGAAACTTTTTCTATTATCTAAACTAATACTATTAGCTATTAATAAGTCTTTCTGTTTTAAAACATTTTTCTAGCTTGAGCTATACTAGCTACTATATCCTTTCTGCTACGTCCGTTTAAAAACTCTAACTCTTTCCTAGACTCTGCTGTAATGGCAATATCATCTGCAAAACGTAACATGTCTATTTTCTGTCCCTGTACACTAATACCTATCTCTTTTCTCTCTCTCTAGCTAAGTTTAAAGCTTCCTCAATATAAACATTAAAAATTAAGGGAGATAGTATACAGCCCTGTATAACACCATTTCTAATCTTAGCTTCCTTTTCTATTTCATCAAATCTAATTACTACGCTTTGGTTTTTATCATCATCATCATTTTGTTATCGACCTTACTTAGGGTCGGTTTGACGCAGCTCTAACTTCTTTTCTATTCTGTGCTAATCTAAAAAGCTCTACATACCCTTCACAACCTAAATTTCTAATAATTTGACTAATATAGTTTGGTCTAGGTCTTCCTATATCCTTCTATCTTTTTCCTATCTAGCTGGCTCTACATAGATATTAGCTGTTAATAGATATTAGTTCTTAAAGAACTCTAACATGTTTACATGATTACCATTTATAAGGAAATGAAATATAACCTGGTTATCCGCTTCAAAAAGGAAAAGTGTTAAATTATATGTTATGGTAAGGCTTAAGCAACGAATCGCTGCCAACATGCCAGACCGCTACCTAATTGTGAGTTATGCCATGGTGACGTTTATTAAATTATGTTATGGTAAGGCTTAAGCGACGAAACGCTACCAACATGCCAGACCGCTAACCAATTGTGAGTCATGTCCTGGTGACATTTAGTTAACTGATTTTTATTTTTCTTTTTGTTTTGTTTTCGAACTTACTTAAAGTCGGTTTGACGCAGCTCTAAATTCTTTTCTATTCTGAGCTAGTCTAAAAAGGTCTACATACCCTTCACAACTTACATCTCTAATAATTTGACTAATATAGCTTTGTCTAGGCCTTCCTACTCTATTTTTATTTAGTAGTCTATAATCTAAGACTTTACTAAATAGTCCCTCATGTCTTAACTGGTGCCCTATCATTCTATCTCTCCTGACCTTCAATTGTTTCCACATACAGGGATCCTCACCTATCCTTCTATAAACTTCCTCGTTTGTTACTCTATCTGTCCAACTAATCTTTAACATTCTCCTATAACACCAAGTTTCAAAAGCTTCTATCTTTTTCTTATCTACTTCTTTAATTGTCCAAGTCTTACTACCGTATAGTAGAACGCTCCATACGTACGACTTTAAGAAACTTTTTCTATTATCTAAACTAATACTATTAGCTATTAGTAAGTTTTTCTTTTTCAAAAACATTTTTCTAGCTTGAGCTATTCTAGCTACTATATCCCTTCTGTTACGTCCATCTTTTGTAATTATACTACCTAAATAGCAAAATTCATCTACCTCCTCTAACTCGGTATTACATATTTTTAATTTTGGTTTAGAACTAGGCTGTAACTCACTTGTCATTATCTTTGTCTTTACTGAGTTAATTCTCATACTATAGTTACTCCGTAGTATCTCATCTAAAATATTTAAAAACTCTCCTAACTCTTTTCTAGACTCTGCTATAATGGCTATATCATCTGCAAAACGTAACATGTCTATTTTCTGTCCCTGTACACTAATACTTATCTCTTTTCTCTCTCTAGCTAAGTTTAAAGCTTCCTCAATATAAAGATTAAAAATCAAGGGAGATAGTATACAACCCTGTCTAACACCATTTCTAATCTTAGCTTCCTTTTCTATTTCATCAAATCTAATTACTACGCTTTGGTTTTTATATAGACTGTAAATAATTTTTCTATCCCTATGAGAGATTCCTATTTTTTGCAAAACCCTGAACATAACAATCCAATTAACCCAATCAAATGCTTTTTCTAAATCTACAAACGCGAAATGAGTCTTTTTATTTTTTTGTAACCTTGGTTTTTATATAGTTTGTAAATTATTTTTCTATCCCCATGAGATATTCTTATTTTTCACAAAACCCTGAACATAACAATCCAATTAATCTTATCAAATGCCTTTTCTAGATCTACAAACGTGAAATGAGTTTTTTATTTTTTGTAACCTTTTTTCGATAATTACCCTAATCATTAGCATCGGTTCTCTAGTCCCTTTTCTCTTCCCAAAAACCATATTGATCTTCGCGTAAATAATTCTCAGTCAAAGCTTCTATTTTTAATTATTATTGTTAGTATCTTGAAAACGTTGGAAGTTAAACTAACCGTTCTAAAATTCTCACACCTATCAACTCCTGACTTTTTTGGAATTGGGATAATAATATTTTTTTCGAAATCTATTGGAAGCTCACCTGTGTCATATATTACCTGTCCTAGTTCATATAATCTGTCTAATGTTTTCTGACTTGCATATTTTATTAATTCTGTGGGTATATCGTCTATACCCGGCACTTTATTTAATTTAAGATCCGTAAGAGCTCTATCAAATTCCTCTCTTAATATTGAGAACCCTATTTCTACATCCTCTTCTTGGTCGTTCTGTAACTCATCCATATCGTTTCCCTTATATAAATCTTCCAAATATCTTTTTCATCTATCTGCTATCTCAACTTTATTTATTAGAAGCTCATTATTTTCATCTTTAATACCATTATATTTTTTTCTATCTTCCCTGAAAAACTTTTGAACTGCCTTGTAAGCCCCGTCTGTCTTACCTACCCTCAAATCATCTTGTATTCCCTTACAATTCTCCTCCATCCATTTATTTCTAGCTTTTCTACACTCATGTACTATCTTATTTCTAACTGTATTATATTTTTGCTTACTTTCAATATACAATTCTCTGAAAAGTTTAAGCTTTCTTCTATTCTCTATTAAATCTAATATCTCCGTTGTTACCCAGGGTTTCCTCATTTCTGCTTTTTTCTCACCTATAGTCTGTGTTACTGTATCATGTACAGCTCTTATTATTTCTTCTTTCCATCTATTTTCTACGTTCCCTCCTATAGCTATCTCTCTTGATCTTATTATCTAATACTTGTTTATATTCCACTTTTACCTCACTATTATTAAGCTTACCTAGATCCTATCCCTCTTTTAGTCTTTCTCATTTTCTTTTAAATTTTAGATTACACTTCATTTTAACTAAACTATGATCGCTATCTATGCCAGCCCCTGGATAACTACGACAGTTTCTAACTAGGTTTCTAAATCTTTGTTTAACTAAAATATAATCTATTTGGTATCTAGCCCTATCATCTGACGCTTTCCTGGTATATCTTCTTCTAACATATTGTTCGAATAGGGTGTTTACAGTTACTAATCTATGATCCTGGCAAAACTCAACTAATCTTTCAACTAATCTTTCTCCTCTATCATTTCGTCTACCATACCCAAATTTTTCTACCAATTTTCCCTCACTACCTTCTCCCACTGACGCATTAAAATCGCCCATAACTATTAAATTCTCATCTCCCTTTACTTTTCTCACTATACTATTTATATCTTCGTATACCTTTTCTACTTCTTCATTCTCGTACTGGGTTGTTGGTATGTAAACCTGTACTAAAACAGTGTCTGTGGGTTTCGTTCTCAATCTAGCCATAATTATCTATTATCTATCACTAAATTGTAAGTACTCTTTAACTTTACGTCCTAATCTTTTACCTAACACTATCCCTATACCTGCCTGCCCATTAGTTGAAGAAGTTGTAATTATTCTATAAATATCTTTCCAAAAGTCATTACTATCTGGCCATCTCACCTCACTAATACCTAAAATGTTCAGCTTTCCTTTTCTCATTTTGACTAATAAATTCGTTAACTTATCAGCAACGAAAAAATAATTAAGATACAATGTGCAACAAGTTTTATACCAAAATAACAAAATTTTTAATTATTTCGGTTTTGTGCTGTGGCTCATTTATTGTGATAGATAGAGTAAAAAGTTGTAAATGTTTTTACACTCTTTTAAAAAAGAAATAAGTGTATCTTAATCGTTTTTAAATGGTTTTGGTCACCTTCAAGCAAATAATGAGCTTGTGTAATATTAAATAGGAACCACCGTTGGTGGTAGTTTAGGTAGAAAAGCTTTTTTCTTCCCTTACTAATGTTGTACTACACTGGATATGTTTAACATAAAAAAGAATTCATTCTTATGAAATACGAAAACAGAATTTAATAATAAAATATTTATACATGACGTAACATCAAAAACAAATTAGCTTTAAAACTTTTAAAATATCACTACTGCATCAGGTGTTCAAAGTGGTGTCCGTTTTGTTGAAAGCACAGCTCACATCGCTGTCTAACATAATGAGGTGTTTTTGTTATTGTTAGGTTATCAATGTTTACAATTGCTACAAAAATTCTATCAATTATATCCTGAAGCGTTTGAGGAGTAGTGAAATACACTTTATTTTTTTATTCACCCCCACAAGTAAAAATATAACCGCATAAGTTTTGGTGACGAGCAGGCCTATTCATTTTCATTTTGAGAACATTCACATGCTCAAAACGATTCGTTAAGTATTGCTTTACTAATCTATCATTATGTGCTGACGCAACATAGTGTTGAAAATACTTCAGTCTGTAATCGATTTTAAGCGGTAATTCGTCCAAATATTCTTCCAGTTGATCCCTTAAACAAAAATTAAACAATTTTCAGCACTCAAATTGTCCTTGTAAAAGAAGTTCCTATTACTTTTCCACAAAAACTCCAGACCAACAATTGATACGGATCTGATGTTGATCTCTGGATTCACGGCGAAGTTTCGGATTTTCTTGGGAATAGAATACTTTGTTGTGCCGGTAGAATTATGTGCGAATTTAGTCTCGTCAGTCAACATAACGGTTCTCCAAAAATATATTTCTTTTTTACATTTATTAAATTACCAACGACAAAAACTTATCCATTTCTAATTATTTACTGGATACAATATATTCCAAATAGAATAGTGATAGGGATGACATTTCCGATTTTCAAAATACTGCTCACCTTTTCCTTAGTAGTATACAGTGTCTTGCAATTTCGGCAATAAAAGATCTTTGTTCATAGTTAACAAATGCTAACACATTTCTTTCAATAGTTTCTTAATATTTTTGTAAATATTTGTTCCGTACATGCGCCATATACCTTAAGATTATTCTCAAGTTGGCTAAATATCTGAAAGCGGTTTTTCCTACCTTCCGTGTATTTTTCTTTGCTTCATCATTTACAGAATAAAAAAAGCTAATTTTTTTTTAATAAGTTTTAAGATGTGACATACACAAGATAGATTTATGTTAATATCTGGAGGCACAAGTGATTCGTTTTCAAGAGTGTTAAGTAATTATCGTTATGGTGTTTGTAGTGTTTAAAAGTTACTTGCTAGAAAAGTGAAAATAGTTGGGAAAATGACTCTTTATAAAGCATTTCTAAATACAAACAAAAGGCATTTTTGTTAGTAGTGCACATATTATTTTTTTTGACAATAAACATGCAACATTGCCACGAAAATGTTAGAAATAAAGTTTAATTTCATGATTTACGTATTTTAAGATTAAAAACGGGTTTTGTAACTTATTTTAGACAAAAATATTTGTTGTTAAAAGGTTTTTACTCAATTTGTTATGAATTTCCTACTTTGTTGCATGTAATAAATTAGTGCATTGATTTTAATTTTCTCTGGGAAATATTCATTATCAATTATTTATTACAGGACAAGGTGGGGTTTTGGCGTCAATTCCGTCATAACTGAAAGGTTGAAATTGTTATAAAAATTACATTTAAGTAAGGCTGATGTAAATAAAATTGTTGTATAGTGTATAGTTCGATTTGTGTACCTACATCCGTTATATAATCTGGAAGTGTGCTAAAGGAGACGTAATAGGCAGGGCGGAGTTAATTTATTCATATAAATTTAGTTCGTTTCAGATTTATAGTAAGATAATTGTTGGCTTTATTTGAGGATGTGATTTTCATGGCATTTCGTCTAATCAACATAATTTAACACACGTCTAGATACAACCTCAGTATAAAAGGGCGCTATAACCTAATAGTCAGGGAGCTACCGACATTTTTTGCTCGTGGAAGTATCGAGCATAAATTTTTTACCATAGGTAGTTTTTATACTGCTAATGTCAGACCTTTGGGAGGTCCTTAGTTATGGTGTAGGATGCTGACGAAGTTATCAGGAATACTTGTCAAAATTGTAGCAGTATCATCGCTAAAAATTATAACATTAGCTATTTATGATGTGAATTTAAGAAAAATAATCGTCAGACGTCGATATGCTGATAAAATCGTCGTCAGTTATGTATAAGTAGTCGTCGGAAATTTCTGCAAATAAAGTAGTAGTATCGAATCTGAAATTGCTACTGGTTGTTATTTATGATTAATATAACAAGAAAAAAACCGTCAGACTGCATGATAATGCTTAAAAGTTCGTCAGTCAGGCCTGTATAGTGTAGCGCAGCGTTCAAAAGCATTGAGCGCGCGGCGTCTTTTGCGGTCCAACTGACGGACTTTTTACCACAATCAATTTCAGACTTGATACTACTATTATAATTATATTATTTGAGTCAGCAATATGCAAACTGAAATTAACACACAAACTATTACTTTAATAGAGAAAATAATTTGTTTACAATCTGTATGTAATTTAGATATTTTAATTTTTGAAACGAGTAGTGTTTAGCTAAATCTGTTTGGGTAGACGACCGAAAAGAGTATCTCTACAGTGTATCGCAGTGTTCAAAAGCATTGAGCGCGCGGCGTCATTTGCCGTCCAACTAACGGATTTTTAAGTATTATTATGCAGTCTGATGATGTTTCTCATGTTATATTGATTATACATTATAACCATAATCAATTTCAGACTGTATACTACACTACTATAATTATATTTCTTTCACACAAACTATTAGTTTAATAGAGAAAACAATTTGTTTTCAATCATGTATATAAATATTGAAATTTTTGAAACGAGTAGTATTTAGCGAAATATGTTTGGGTAGAAGAGATTCGTTGCGAATCGGCTACCTGCTCCTTTATAAGATCTGCCGCAAACACACCTGGACTCAGATCTGAAGCAACTGTTCAAGTTAGTTCACGAGTAGCCTCTGATATAAGAGGACGCGTTCGAATTTTGAAAATGTCTGCTGTAACGCCTTTTTGTGTATTTTGTCTCAAAAAAAAGAGACGTTGCGACCATTTGTGCAAGAAACGCTAAATAAATGTAGAGCAGTGTTGACTATTCGAGTGGAGAGAGAATTATACATGAATGATGTTAAGTTGTCGTCACAATTGTCTGCAGGTTTCATGTATCATTCGAAGTGCTACAGATTATTCACAGCATTACCAAAAAAGTATAGAGATACTGCAACTACTGAAACGGAATCGGAAGCTTCGCCAGTTCCAAGGTGAGTGTTATTTTTAAATAAGCAATTTCAAAAATCCTTCATCAATTGCGTTTTGATAATTATTGTTCGCCATCTATAAAAGATAACGAACATTCAATGAGAGGCAGAATACGAGGCAACACATACGTTATCAATGGACCTGATCAAAAACGCTCGAGCAATTTCAATAAAGATTTACAAAACATTAATTTCAAAGATGCGTTGATCAAATTTTTATGTGATCATTGGAAGGAAAGTCATCTGGCTCCTTTCATCGCAGGGAAAACCATATATGTTAATCACGATAAATGCTTCAAATATGAAGTTGTTAACGACAATGTGATACAAACGGAGGAAATTGAGTTGTCATGCCCTAATCACGAAGAAGCAGACACTAAAATAGCGTTTCACGTTTTCAAGCTAGACTTCGACGCTTGCGTCACAATAAGATGTTTTGGTAATTATGCTTGGAAACATGAGTAAATTCACACATAATCTTCAGATCTCAATGCTTATGGGAACAGGTAATGCACGCAGATACATTAACATCACCGAATTACATAAAAAATTAGGTGATGCGTTCTGTAGAGCATTACCAGGATTTCACGCTCTCACGGGTTGTGATTATAATCCTGCCTTTTTTAAGAAAGAAAAGAATAAGCCTCTCGAGATACTGCGAAAATCGGAAAAATTCATTAGAACATTTATTGATATTTGTGATTGGTCTAATGAAGATTTAGATGAACTATTTAAAGTAATGGAGGAGTTTGTATGTCGAATATATGGTTATAATAATTTGAACGATATAAATTTAATACGAGTGGCGCAGTTCATGAAGACATACAGAATAAAAAGAAACGAAGATATTCTCCGAGTAGATAATAATTTCGATGGCTCTGCGCTTCCTCCGTGTAGATCAGAATTACGCCAACATTTATTAAGAACAACGTATATTGCTCGAATGTGGAGCCATGCTCACCATGACAATCCTGTCATTTCATCTCCGATTCTATATGGATGGAAAGAAGAAGTTGAAATTGTTTGAAGGTGATCAATTACCTTCCATACAAACGATAACTGATGGCATAGATGAAGAAGAAAATATCATAGGTATTTAATTATGTTTATTCTAATAAGAATTATCGAAATATTATGCTCCTTATTTAATATTTATACATTTTTCAGAAAATTTGAACGAAACAGAAACACAGGGTGATGAGGATGATTTAGAATACGGCGAGAGTGCACTGAATGATAGCAGCAGTGATACATCATCGGAAATTAGTGATTATGAGAATGATTATGATGAAGAAGCATAAATTTTGATGAAATCATTATTAAAAATAGTTTTCAATTTTTATATATACCGAGAAAAAATAAAGTCTTCCACAATACTGCTAGTATGAAAATTTATACTTTATTCTTTTTGATTTATAAATTAATTTTATGTAATCAAATTCTTCTAATATAGTCTAAAATATTATATTATATTGAAAAACTAAAAAGAGGTCAGTATAACAAATTTATTTTCTCTATTAAAGTAATAGTTTGTGTGTTAATTTCAGTTTGCATATTGCTGACTCAAAAAATATAATTATAATAGTAGTATCAAGTCTGAAATTGATTGTGGTTATTATTTATAATCAATTTAACGTGAAACAAATTGTCAGACTGCATAATAATACTTAGAAGTCCGTCAGTTATTCCGCAAATGACGCCGCGCGCTCAATGCTTTTGAACGCTGCGTTACACTATACAGGCCTGACTGACGAACTTTTAAGCATTATCATGCAGTCTGACGGTTTTTTTCTTGTTATATTAATCATAAATAACAACCAGTAGCAATTTCAGATTCGATACTACTACTTTGTTTGCAGAAATTTCCGACGACTACTTATACATAACTGACGACGATTTTATCAGCATATCGACGTCTGACGATTATTTTTCTTAAATTCACATCATAAATAGCTAATGTTATAATTTTTAGCGATGATACTGCTACAATTTTGACAAGTATTCCTGATAACTTCGTCAGCATCCTACACCATAACTAAGGACCTCCCAAAGGTCTGACGGTCAGTTCCTTCATTAGCAGTACAAAAACTACTTGTGATAAAAAATTTATGCTCGATACTTTCACGAGCCAAAATTGTCGGTAGCTCCCGGACTATAATATTTGAGTAATCTACAGTCGTTTTCTACCTACGTCTTTGTGTAACTAATTTCAATTTCGTTTATTTTTCTTGAGTTTGATGTATGAGGACGATTAGAAAAAACTTTCTTAGTAACGTAGAGAAGAAAACTGACTATTAACAAAAATATTGGGTGTTGAAATATTTGTAATTTTTTGCAATCGCTATAATTGAATATAGTACTATATTTTGGTGCACTGAAGATAGTGTTTTATTTGCTATTGTGTATGAAGCTAAAGTACCAAATAGCAACGTCAGAGACAGACATATATTTGTTACTCCGTTTCATCAACTTGTAGACTTGGTTCCATTACTGTAATTTACTTTTAGGTTAATAGTTAAATTTGATTACTTAGATTATGTATTTCAGCCGCATTCTTGTCTGTATATAAATTTGTTGTATACGGATGCATCCTCATTAAACTCAGTAGAGAAGTGCCGGATTTTCTTTTTTGACTCTTAGGTAATCGGTGTAGTTTTTAACAAAAGGCTGTTTTTTAGACGTCCGAAATTAACGGAGATCAGTTGGCGTTCAACGAAATTACTGACTAAAGGGTGTATGAACATAAGATATCACTTCAGACCTCTTTATAAACCTGCCATGAGTTAATTGGCGACCCTTGCTTTATGTACAGTTGTGGCAAACGGTAATTTTCCTGATAACAGAATTTTAGATGTGGCATGTTACTAAACTTCAATGTGATGTATCCACTTAACTTTCTAGATCTGAATTGTACGCTAGCACATTTTAAAATTTCTGCGGAAGCATGTATTTAAAATGATGTAAAATTTAGTGTGTAATAAGGTTTTCAAAGGGATCTGATTGTAAGTAGTTCTTAAATCGCGTTTCGGATACAAAATTGCATCATTAGTGGTCGAATAACTAATTTAGAGAGATCAATGTTGTGACGTTTGGAGTATAGTGAGTTTTATTATTATTAGCCGGTAAATATTCTATAAAGCACAATTTTTTCTATTTTAGATTAAAGAAATTTAAGTTGTCATGTTAGAGGTAGTCAATCTTCATCATCATTACTTTGTAAATATTACATAAGTCTAATTTTATCAAAAACAAGTTTGAATTATTCAAAATATTCTTTGTTATAAAAATAATTTATTTCATGAGTAACCCTAATAATGGAATTCCAATAATTCCTAGCAAAATGATAACAATAATGATAAATTTTAATCTGTATAGATATTTCTACAAAATAGCTTGTTGTTTTACAGGCAGACAGCAGGCGTTGGATTCAACCACAATCCTCAAGGTAAAAGTACATACATTCTATTACTTTTCAATCGGTTGTATTAAAAGGCCGTTACTACATTGTCGTTCTGATATCAGGCTGATCAAGATGAAAACTAACTAACTTTAAGGGGCTTTATTAAATTTTTTTATTTGTCTGGTAATTTTAAATAATCCATATGACTGGAAAGGTTTTAATGCAACAGATAATCCACAAATCCAACAATTAAAAATGTTGTAAATAGGAAGGACCGTAATCCTAAAAAGTATTTTGTTCAGTGACATACAAGTGAAAAGAAACCCTCAGCACGCCAGTTTGCATAAAAATAATTAAAAATAAGTGAAACTTAAATAAAGAAAATTGTAGGTATTTAAATTTTGGTGCTACTGCATATAAATTTTGGTTTTACGTAATAATTCTGGTCTTAAGTAATTTTGGTTTGACGCGAGTTACATATCCCCCAAATCAAAATATGTATAATTAAATAGAAATTATTAAGAAACTTAAATTAGATGCAACATTGTAATTCAAGGATAAATAAAGAAAAGGATAATGAAAGTTCACAAGCAATTTGTGAGAACGGATGTGAATACAATGTATTCCAGACGTAAGTGATACTACAGGTGCAGGTCACAGACGGTTATAGAAACCGCAATTATTAGAATTAACATTGTTACTTTGTATTATATAATTGAATAAAGAAATAAGCAGACTTGAGCTCTGCAGTTCCCACAGAAATGCGAGGGGCAGGGACAACATAAATATCACGGGAGCCCCAACATAGTCAGTCAGTCTTGAGCCTCACAGCTTTTACATTGTTAGTTGTTCAGGCTACTCAAATTCATTTAACAGTAATTTCCACTTAGAGTAGTTTTATATAGTTTGTTAAAATTCCATTTGTAAAATCTGTTTAAATAAAATTTGTTACAAGAGTTTTTGGAAGAAGACTTTAAAAAGGCAGCTCCCAAGAACCAAAACGTAACTGGCGGAGCCGTACGGATCCAGAAAGGCACTAGAAAACCCAAAATTTAAAAAACTGGTGGTCTGGAATTCATCAAAGGTTACGCACAAATAAGCAAACCACTAACAAATTGTTTAAAAAATGGAAATAAAATTAAACACAACCTAGGATTTATTAAGGCCATAAAAAAATTTAATGCGTATTCACGAATCACCCTGTATTAGAATACTCAAACTTTTCAAAACCATTTATATTAACAACCGACGCATCAAACGTAGCACTAGGCGCACTATTGAGCCAAGAAAAAGTAGGTAGCGATAAAACAATCAGCTACGCATCTAGAACCCTAAACGAGGCGGAACAAAAATACAGCACAATCGAGAAAGAATAACGCAGACGCATTGAGCAGAATACAACTCAATGCAATTGAAACAGAGTCAATTATAGGCAACGTAGAGGAAACAGACATAAGAGAAGACCCAGAAGAAATAGACACCATACACTCGACACAAAACGATAAACCAAAAACCGCCATTAAAATTTTAAACGAAGCGATAGGTATAAAACCAAATCAATTCATAATTGCTAAAGCTTTAACAAATCCCAATCCAGTAAAATACACAAAAATTGACAATAAAAAATATATGAAATCCAAATAACTAAAGACGATAATGAGGAACAAATAATTAAAATTCTAAAAAAATATATCCCCGAGAAAAAACGTTTCTACTTCTATTTTACCACCGAACATTTATATAGACAATTTTCAGAATTATATATTAAATTATTTAATAACTCTGGCCCTGAAATTATTAGATGTACAAGAAATTTAATAACTTTAGATTACCCTGACGAAATAAACGATGTAATTAGAAATCAACACAAACGCAAAACCAACCATCGTGGAATCAGTCAAACACTAAAGCAACTCATGAGGAAACACTACTTTAAAAATATGAAAGAACTAACCACAGATTTTATCAACCAATGCAAATTATGCGATAAAGCAAAATACGACAGAACACCCCCAAAAATACCCTTAATATTAACCAAAACACCCGACAAACCTTTTCAAAAATTACATGCAGACATTCTAGTAGTAGAAGTACAAAACTCTTTAACAATTGTAGACGCATTTACCAAAGTAGGTCAAGCGATACCCATCACTTCCAAAAATAGCATCGACGTAACCCAAGGACTCTTACAATATTTTACATTTTACGGTACACCCAAAACCATAACTTTAGATAATGGCAGAGAATTTAGAAATGAAACAATTCAAAATACGCTAGAACTACATAAAATAAAAATTTATTTTATAACTGAAAACAACCCTGAATCAAACGGTTTAATTGAAGGATTACATCTAACTGTATTAGAGCAGATTATATTATTAAGACTAACTTACAAGAAAGAGCACATCACCAATTTAATGTCATACGCACTAATCGCTTACAACGATACAATCCACTCATCAACAAATTTTACACCCCTAAAATTAACATTAGCACATTCAGACTCGCGTAGTCCTTACGACGTACATTACAACAAAAAAGTATACCAACAGTATGCTAAATATCATAAACAGAAACTAAAAATAACTTAAAATAAGGTAAAAGATAAATTAGATAATGACAAAGAACGTATTACAACAACCCGCAATAAGAAAACAGACATAAATAAATTTTCAATAGGGACAAACCGTATACGAAAAGAACTTTCAAAGTAAAAAACACAAAACGGCCCCCAGAAATTTAGGCCTGTTTAAAATCAAAAAGATATCAGACACACATATAGCCGTAGTAGACAACGCAAAAATAGTAAAATATATTCATTTGAAAAACCTAAGACGCCGTGTAATTTCAGATGGACAGCCATCACCCTTGCCGTCAACCTCCACTCAGGTAGAACAGACAACGACATATTACTTGAAGACATTAAAAACAACCCAGGTATACTACCAGTAAAATTGGGAAGTATGCAAAATACAATAGACTATTGAACATTCGCACAAAAATTTGATTTAGCAGAATTAAAACAAGAATTATTCATAATCAGAGACAACTATTACAGATTGAAACAATCGATGGACACAGCCAAATTCGGAAAAAAGTACGCGATAGAAATGCTAAACTACAACAGTATAATAGAAAACATTTTAAGAAACACAGAAGATAAATGTAATAGAATAATTCTAAGCAGAACAAATTACAAGACGAGAAAGATGACTAATCAACGGACTAGGTAATATAATAAAAGCTAACACAGGCAACTTAGACAACCAAGATGCAGAACGATATGACACGCCATACAACAGTTAATTGAAAACCAAAACGACGTAAAAACCATTGTTAAAAATCAAATATCTCTAACCCAGTCAGCTATAATGAAATTCAACGACACGTTAAGAAAGCTGGTAAAAAAATCAAGAAAGTATAGCCAATAGAATACAAACCCTTGAAACTAACATGTAAACCACAATGATAGGAATGCGGGACTTAATCAGATTCAATACGATATTCACTCAAATAATATCAACCCTTACTGTAATCCAACAAATTTTAGCCACATTAGAAACGCTGTAACATTTGCAAAATTAAACACATTACTCTCTAATATTATAGAACCAAGTGACTTATTAAAAGAATTATTAAGAATTAAATCATTTATAACTAACAGTAAATTACCTTTCGAAGTAGTAGAATTAAACATACTGATATTTGAAAAAATGGCCATAGTGAAAGGTTATGTAAAGAACAACGAAATCACATTTTTAATAGAAATCCCCATAGCAGAAAGTAACACTTATAATTATTACCATTTATTTGCTTTCCCCGTGAAAATTACTAGCATGTATCAAGTTATCATCTCTAAAACGAAGTTGTTTTTCTTAAATGAACTCAGATATGGTTACACGAACAAAAAATGAAACGAAGTAACACCAAGTCAATATTTATGCCAATCATTAACAACAACAGCTATTCAAGCAGATAGCCCTTGCGAAGTACAACTACTAAGATTTTCAAATCATTACGACAACTGTGAAGCAAAACTAGTGCAAATCACCAATATGAAAATTCAAAAAGTTACGGAAAACAAATGGATTGCTGTATTTCCACAAGAAGTAATATCAACCGCTCACTACAACCAAGACGAAAACAATCTAGCATTAACTAGAAGCAAAGTAATCACCCTTAAGGAAGACTTATTTAAAATTGGAGAACGAAATTATTCGAGTATATCAAGACCCAACAGTAACCAAGAAATTCGCAAATCTACCAGAACTACAGTTCAAGATTACACAACCCGAAGACCCGAATAATCAAGAAACCCATTCAACTAGAGCACCTAGACCTAGACGATCTTAACCAAGCTGTAAAACTAATAGACAAATATAAAGAACACTTAATTGAGTTAAAAGTGCCAAAATTATATTATGATAACGTTGGACAACGTTTGGACAATTTTATTAATCGTTTTAATCATTTTATTAACTATGTATGTTTGGTACAAAATGCATCTTAGATATAAGAATAAAGAAAGAAAATTTAGTCATAAGGAAACAAAGGTAAATAAAGAGACAATAAATGTACCCTTAGGGACAATGAAATTCTAAAAAATTAAGCAAAACCCTTAATTTTTCATCTACGTCGGGAGGAGTTACTTATCCCCAAATCAATATATGTATATATAAATAGAAATTATTAAGAAACTTAGGTTAGAAGCAACATTGTAATTCAAGGATAAATAAAGAAAAGGTGAATGAAAGTTCACAAGCAAGTTGTGAGAACAGATGTAAATACAATGTATTCTAGACGTAAGTGATACTATAGATGTAGGTCACAGACGGCTATAAAAACCCCAAATATTATAATCAAGATTGTTACTTTGTATTATATAATTGAATAAAGAAATAAGCAGACAAAAGCTCTGCAGTTCCCACAGAAATGTGAGGAGCAGGGACAACATAAATACTTCGGGAGCTCCAAGATAGTCAGTCAGTCTTGAGCCTCGCAGCTTTTACATTGTTGGTTGTTCAAGCTACTCAAATCCATTTAACAGGGATTTTGACTTAAAGTAACTTTATATAGTTTGTTAAAATTCCATTTGTAAATTCTGTTTAAATAAAATTTGTTACAAGAGTTTTTGGAAGAAAACTTTTTAAAGAGGCAGCTCGCAAGGTCCAAAACGTAACTCGCGTAATAATTTTGGCTAACGTCTTAAGTAAAAATTTTGGTTATATTTGCGTTCCACGTAATTTGGTCGATACCATGTCAATTCTAAATATTTAAGTAGAGGCAGGACCTTCAAGCTGGACCCACCACCGCCACTAATTGCTTTTTAATGGCTTTTTAATAAGTTTTCTCATTAAAAAATCATTAGCACTAATCGCTTTTTAATAGGTTTTCTCATTAAAAACCGATTAGCACTAATCGCTTTGTAATGCGTTTTCTCATTAAAAAACCCGTTAGCACTAACTGCTTTTTAATGAAGTTTCTCATTAAAAACCCATTCGCACTAATCGCTTTTTAATATGTTTTCTAATTAAAAACCCATTATCACTAATCGCTTTTAATATGTTATCTCATTTAAAACTCATTAGCATTAATTGTTTTTAATAGGTTTTCTCCGCACATCTAGTAACAGTATTAAAAACATTATCATCTTAAATCTGCACAATAGTTTCTTCGACTAAACATATTTAGCTCCAGGTACGGATCTTTCCTTCGGCACCCTGATCTGGACCGCCACCACCACCACCACCACACACATATGCAAAAAATAAACATCTGGTAACAGTAATAAATAAAATTGTCATCTTAAATTTGGCACAATAGTTACCTTCGACTAAGCATTTTCTAGCTACAGGCACGGATCTTTCCCTCGGTACCCTGATCTGGATCGCCGCCGCAGCCACCGCTTACTTGCATTATAATTTGAATTAGGGCCGCTATACTTGCGGCCACGTCCCCAATGCTCCACCCGGAGGTACTACATTGGGTTTAAACGCGAAAAATAGTCGTGCTCCTAATTTATTCTTACTTCATAGTTGATTCACCCTAAATAAAAACTAAATAAAAATCTAACAAACCTAAAAATCTAACAAACTCTAACAATCTAATAAACCTAAAAATCTGACAAAAACTGGAACAAAAACAAAACAAAACTAAAAACAGGGTTGTAAATAATGGTATCCCTAGCGCTGACTTTCGAGTGTACCCGATCAACAAGCAAAATGAGAGGGGAGGGATCCGTAATACCGATAGCAGACGCCGGTTCTGCTTACCAGTGCGACCTGAAGGGTCGTCTTAAAACTATCCAAATCTAGCTAACTAATTTAAATCCATCCCTAGCTTTCCTATCGTTCCCTAACTGATTTACATTATGATTACAATCTTCGCAATTCTGCTCGTCCTTCCCAAATATATACTGCAACCAAAATGGCGACAGAACGTCAAACAAAACAAATAAGCCACATAATACATGCTATATATAAATAAATATAAAGTGTAAATATAAAATATAAATAAATATAATTATGTAAATATATAAATAAATGTTTAATAAGCGTTAAGCATATAGCAGTGCACAAAATAGCGAAAGCATCACCCTATTTATCAGGTGCACTCGCACAAGCATTATGTCGGCTAGCGCCTTTACACACCAAACGTGCTTCTTAAATTATTTCAAAACTACTAATTAATGTAAATCAATGCTTGTGAGTACAGCCGCCACATTTTAAGTCTTACCTCGATAATAAAATTCTCCAGCATCCGAAGATCTGGTCGTCTGTAACTTACTTCTAAAGGTGGGACGGGGTGCACTGCTAAAGTCCTGGTGGGTATGCACTAAATGTTTTTGGGGATCACAATCACTATCACTATCACTTCACTTTCAAGTCCTGGGGATGCGCGGTTGCACTCTGTTTTATTATCCTAGTTTACTTTATTGATTTAATTTAATGAGGGTTTATGATTTATTTGTTATTGTTTATTTGGTATTATTTATTCCGATTTTCCGCACATAATTATGAAGATAGGCAGTGATTGTATTAATGGAGTGGGGTTTCGTGCATATTGGACATTTTGGTATAATTATCTTTTTTTTTTTTTTTAATATCAGGTTTTGGTTATGCTCGTATCATTACTCACGCCAAGTCAATCTAAAATTTTTCAATCCTCCCACCAACCCCACCGAATTTTTACACGCGGTCGTCATTGATTGTCTAATCTCGCGACCCTTCCCGCGAATTCTTTTAAGGCTGTCCAGAACGCCTTCTGGTTAACCTCTTCCCGACTTCCTCTAGGCTCTTTGGCCATGCCAGACCTAGGATAGCTAGTTTGCTATCAGCCAACCTCGATTTCCCGCCTCAAGCGGGCAGTCGAAGAGCACGTGTTCTGCGCTTTCCGCGCCCTCACCGCATTCGCAGCGGTCGCTATTGGTTAGACCGAACCTTTGTAAATACGCCTTCAGGGCGCCGTGCCCTGTTATCAACTGCACCATTTTGTGATCGAGCTTAACCTCGATCTTACCTCTGGCTTCTATGCTCGGTATGAATTTGTGGGTCAACCTGCCCGTGGCAGCGTTGTTCCACCTCTTCCCATTGTCGAATTGATTTTTCGCGCAGCTTTTGATTAAAGACCTCGGTATCGACGAATGTGATATTCGAAAGTCGCCCGTCGCGGCCTCTTTAGCTAATTCGTCAGCCCTATCGTTTCCTACGTTACCATTGTGCGACCTGACCCAACAGAACTTTAAACGTCGAAACCTAGCGCCGTACGCGCTATCCTCCAGACGTCCGCTTGGAGATCTGTCGAGGTGTTCATGTTTGTTAAAGCCGTTAGCGCCGATTTACTATCACTGATTATATAATACTCGTCTCTGCCCGTATGGTTTATTACGTAATCGATAGCCTCTCGTATGGCTACCAATTCGCACTGGAAGATAGTGCACCAGTTCGCGAGTTTGGTTTGAAACCGAAACACCTCCCTTTCCTGCTTATACACGACAAACGCCGCGCCTGCTTGCCCATCGTCCATACGTGAACCGTCCGTATAAATTCTGATACCCATCGCGTCCTCATCACCTTCGACAAACTCGATCCTCTAATATCAGCCGGTGCCCTAACTCAGATACAACAATCTTTCTTGCAATTTCCTATTACCAAGATTAAGATCTTCGATAATTTCGCGCCCTTTTCCTATATTTATTAATCGTCTATCTCTAATCTCCCTAACGACATATTCGATAGGAGAGACCTACTGATCACCAGGACAGCCTCCGTGGAGGTGGTCCTGTACGCCCTCGCCGCTTTTACCGCGGTTATGCGTTGTACGCTCGTCAATTGACGCATCTCCCGGACTTTACAACCTTCTGCCCATACAGAAGCTGCGTACAGTATTGCCGGCTCAATTGCTCCGGCATAAACCGTCCTCAGCGATTCGCCCTGAAACCCCACTTTATTTTAGCCGCCGCCATCATTTTATTTGATATTTCGCCGCCCTTACTTTTTACGTATTGTACGTGCGCTTTCCAATTTAATTTATTGTCGATCTTGACGCCGAGGTAGGTAATACAATCTTTAAACGGGATTTTCTCCTCCTTGCTCTAACCTAGGAGGTCTCTGTCCTGGTTTCGTGCCGAAATAAAGCGCCTCTGACTTCGCCGTGTTAAATTTTAATTTTACCGCCTGCGACCATTCGTGTAATTTATTAAGCGCCTCGTTCGGTTTTGTGCGCATATCCATTAACAATCTCGATCTTACAATTAAAAGTGTGTCATCTGCAAACCTGACGATTGAGCATCCTGCGGGCAACTTGACCCTAAAGATGCTCTCATACAACAACTTCCAAAATGTGGGACCAGAACATGACCCTTGCGGGCATCCCCTTTCCACCTCACGCGACAGAACTTCACCCGGAATTTCAACCTGTGCTAATCGCCCTGAGAAATAGCTCTTGACCAAAGACATCAAGTTTCGCGGACAACCCCTACGATCTAACTCGCAAACGATTAATGGCCACCAGGCAGCATCAAATGCTCCTGAAATGTCCAAAGCAACAACGACACAGTACTCTTTGGCATCTCTTGCCTGCTTAATTTCCCGACAACGAACTCTAACGCGTCGATAGTCGACTTGCCCTCCACGAAACCAAACTGTCGGTTATTAAAACCGCCGCTGTTTCGCACTAGGTGTTCAACACGCGTAGTCATAACGCGATCTAAAACTTTCCCCAGCACCGGTAGCAAGCTAATTGGACGATAGCTGCCCGGATCTGACGCATCCGCCTTTTAGGTTTGGGTATAAATTTCACATTCTGGATTTTCCAGCAACGCGGAAAACGCCCTTTCTAAACAAAGATTAAACAACCCAACAAAGACACACGGGGCTAACAGGCACGCCTGCAGAGCTGCGTCTGAAGTGATTCCTTCATGCCCCGGTGCCTTCTTAGGTTCATCCTCCTAAGAGCCCTGACGACCTCGTGAACTAGGATTGCCTTATCGGCACCTGTTCCTTGCGCCTTTGCAGCTTCCCGACGTATTAAATCGTGCGACCCTTCATCCCCTCGGGATTATCTGATGGGAAAATTTCTAGTAAATATTCCGCTGTGGTTTTAAAACCTTCCGTGTATTCGCCATTTGTTTTCTTTATATTACTGAGCGCGATTTTTGTTGTTTTCCTCTAATTACGCGGTATGCGGTTCCCCAGGGTTCTTTCTCTGAGCTTTGCGTGCAGAATTTTTAAATTTATTCGTTCGCGTTTCTTCTATTAATATTTTATATTCGCGGTAACTTTGATTATATTCTATTCTCCGTTGTTCTCTTTATATCTCCCGAGGCGCGTTGATAGCGGCGCCTTAGGTTACGCGTTTCTGCCCGCTTGGTGGTTAGTTCCCGGTCCACCAGGGTACGCTGTCTTTAAATGTTTTCTTTTCGGCATGGAATACGACGACGCGTCTACCACCGCGTCGTTTAATTTTTCCGCGAGTGTTTCTACTTCGTCTGCCTCTCGGCAGTTAAATAGCTCATTTTCGAGCACAGGATACTTTCGCCAAATTTTTGTTTAAATCGCTCCCAATTTGCTTTTTATTACAGAACCGCGGAAATACAGTTAGCTGCTCGTTTGCACTTGTTTTGGTTTCAACGTCCCATGTTATTAATTTATGATCAGAGAGCGTTTCCTCGTCCGACCTTAATTTCCAATTACAAATCGTTTCTAACATTTCGTGCGAGACTGCAGTAATATCTATAAAACTGCTGCCTCTATGCGTCTCAAACGTAGGTAAATCATTAGTGTTTATCACATTAAGATCCCATTCCGTAAAAGATCAGCAACCTGCGAGCCTCTATCGTCTTCGATAGGGCTGCCCCATAGTGGCGACTTGGCATTAAAATCTCCCCAATGACTAGATTTTATTTCTGCCGATTTTACGAATAATATTATCTACTTCATTTATCAAGTCTTCGGTTTGGGATTTTCCGCCGGGAATCGACCGGCGGGAGGTACACGCTTATTACATAGAACGCATTTTCCCTGATTTGATTTCGGCCGTCGTTACAAACTCGTTCGATAAATTATTTAATATAATTCCGGCGCACGTTCCATTATTTATTATTATCTACGCGGTCGTTCACTATTCGCGTTTAAGACGGTAACCCCTCCCAAAACCTGTTATTTTGTGGCCATACAGGTGCGGTTCCTGTATAAACCCGATGTCGATATTATTTTCGATGAATAACTTTACGAAGTTATTTGTTGCCCTCTACCTTTCCCGAGATTTAGTTGCGCGAATTTAATCTTCTTGCTTCTTATGGACTTTGTTTTATCTTCACAGTCCATAATCGATGTTTCGTGTGATTGCGTGCTTCAGACGTTGCATCGTGGGCATCTACTGACTTGGCGTCGTGACGCGTATCGACCTTCGCGCCACCGCCAGTTCATGTCGTTTGCCCCAGCGCAAACCACACAGCAGGGACTGCCTTCCGGCAATTCTTGAATTCATGCCCGACCTCGGCACAGTTACCGCACCACTGTACCTTCTCCCTGCACTCCATCGATCGATGGCCGTACTCGTAGCACCACCGCTTACTTGCACCACCACCACCGCCACCGCCACTCCCACACCACTATACCCCACCAGCACCGCCCCCGCCGCAGCAGCCACCCTCACCGCCACCGTCCCCGCCGCCATCACCGCCACCACTGCCGCCACCGCCGCCACCGCCGCCACCGCCGTTGCCGCCGCCGCCAACGCCGCCGCAACACACCCCATTACCAACCCGCCGAACCGCCGCCATCACCACCACCACTGCCCCCCGCCCGCCATCCACGCCACCACGCCCCCCATTCCCCCGCCACCGCCACCGCGCAGCACCCCTCCACCCACCCCCCCGCCACCGCTCCAATTACTACCCCCACCACCACCACCACCACCACCACCACCACCACCACCACCACCACCACTACCACCACTACCATCCCACCATCACCACCATCACCACCATCACCACCACCACCACCACCACCACCACCACCACCACCACCACCACCACCACCACCACCACCACCACCACCACCACCACCACCACCACCACCACCACCACCACCACCACCACCACCACCACCACCACCACCACCACCACCACCACCACCACCACCACCACCACCACCACCACCACCACCACCACCACCACCACCACCACCACCACCACCACCACCACCACCACCACCACCACCACCACCACCACCACCACCACCACCACCACCACCACCACCACCACCACCACCACCACCACCACCACCACCACCACCACCACCACCACCACCACCACCACCACCACCACCACCACCACCACCACCACCACCACCACCACCACCACCACCACCACCACCACCACCACCACCACCACCACCACCACCACCACCACCACCACCACCACCACCACCACCACCACCACCACCACCACCACCACCACCACCACCACCACCACCACCACCACCACCACCACCACCACCACCACCACCACCACCACCACCACCACCACCACCACCACCACCACCACCACCACCACCACCACCACCACCACCACCACCACCACCACCACCACCACCACCACCACCACCACCACCACCACCACCACCACCACCACCACCACCACCACCACCACCACCACCACCACCACCACCACCACCACCACCACCACCACCACCACCACCACCACCACCACCACCACCACCACCACCACCACCACCACCACCACCACCACCACCACCACCACCACCACCACCACCACCACCACCACCACCACCACCACCACCACCACCACCACCACCACCACCACCACCACCACCACCACCACCACCACCACCACCACCACCACCACCACCACCACCACCACCACCACCACCACCACCACCACCACCACCACCACCACCACCACCACCACCACCACCACCACCACCACCACCACCACCACCACCACCACCACCACCACCACCACCACCACCACCACCACCACCACCACCACCACCACCACCACCACCACCACCACCACCACCACCACCACCACCACCACCACCACCACCACCACCACCACCACCACCACCACCACCACCACCACCACCACCACCACCACCACCACCACCACCACCACCACCACCACCACCACCACCACCACCACCACCACCACCACCACCACCACCACCACACCACCACCACCACCACCACCACCACCACCACCACCACCACCACCACCACCACCACCACCACCACCACCACCACCACCACCACCACCACCACCACCACCACCACCACCACCACCACCACCACCACCACCACCACCACCACCACCACCACCACCACCACCACCACCACCACCACCACCACCACCACCACCACCACCACCACCACCACCACCACCACCACCACCACCACCACCACCACCACCACCACCACCACCACCACCACCACCACCACCACCACCACCACCACCACCACCACCACCACCACCACCACCACCACCACCACCACCACCACCACCACCACCACCACCACCACCACCACCACCACCACCACCACCACCACCACCACCACCACCACCACCACCACCACCACCACCACCACCACCACCACCACCACCACCACCACCACCACCACCACCACCACCACCACCACCACCACCACCACCACCACCACCACCACCACCACCACCACCACCACCACCACCACCACCACCACCACCACCACCACCACCACCACCACCACCACCACCACCACCACCACCACCACCACCACCACCACCACCACCACCACCACCACCACCACCACCACCACCACCACCACCACCACCACCACCACCACCACCACCACCACCACCACCACCACCACCACACCAACCTACCAACCTAAGTCGAAATTACCAAGCCACCACCACACCACCACCACCATACAACGCACCACCAAGTTCCGTATAACGTTACCACCCCACACCACCCCTTTCCAACACCACCAATCATCTACCAACCCAACCACCAGCCCACAAACTTCCACCTTACCTCAATCAAATCCAGTAGACCAATAAACCACCAAGCCGAAAAGGCACACCACCACCACTGACCCTCCAAAACGAACCACCACCACCACCACCACCACCACCAGCTACCAAATCCAATACCACCAATGTCAAATGTTTTGAACCACTCACACTTTCCCAACACCACCAACCACCACACCACCACCACCATTTACCACCACACCCCGTATGCAACCTTAGCACCACACCACCCCGACAAGGCTTCTAAGAACTGTTTAATGGACTAAGTTATAATTTGAATTAGGCTGCTAAATTGAACTTTCTACAACGCATCCCCTAGGTACTACCTTGGTTAAACGGTTAAATTGCAGCTTCTAATTTATGCTTATTCAATGGACTACAACAAGTTTAAGGATTTGGCAATTTGGGAGCGACCCCTTCCAGTTTGAGAGCCTCAAAAAGCAAGTGGACGTTCAAATGGAGATAGAATCATCCAAAATTTTGAACTTATGAAGGCCATTCCTAAAAGGAATTAGAAAGAAGAAAACCCGTTTACAGAAGTTGTCAATATAACTTTGTCAATTATTAATCTATCAGATTTTTCGTTACTTTTCATGAACAATTTCGAGTAAAAATTTTATTCGTTTTAAATAACTTAGATGAATCCCAGTGTGTGGAAAAATACTAACCCGAAGGCTTCTGACATTTTACCTTAGGAGCGGTCTGCGATCTATTTCTGGGGTCTGGTCCTTCCATTACAACCGTAGGTTACATTTAAAAGTTCGGATAAATACAACACCGGGAAAAGGTTTACTAGAAACCATGTTGGTTTAAGGCTAATTTATAGGATTTGGGCGCGGTCATTTCTAATGACGCCGCCACCATTTCGCAATACTTCGAAAATTTACATATTTTAAAGAAGATAAAAGCGAACAATATATGAAGTACTCACATAATAGAACCAGATTCCTTTGAAGTTGTCTAGTAGTAACCTAACCTTCAAGCTTGTCAAGGTTTTAGATGATAATCCTAATCTACCAAAGCGTTCGTAACTAATTAGCTGAGTCATTGTTCTTCATCCAAAGTCGTGGAGATCGGTACGCCTAGGTGGCTCTCAGATTGTCGCCTCCTGACATACGACCACTTCACGGATCAGTCCAAGGTCGTCCTTTCAATACAACCTGATAGTTCCCACTTTTGTCTTTTACACACCGGCGCGAACTAATTACTCCAAACCTCGGTTGCACGATTTGCGCAATGCACTACTAAATTTGGAAGTACACCCTTTCCAAATTCACGCAATACTTCGTTGAAATTATGGCGCGAAACTTCCATTATCAAAACTAAACTAAAAACAATTTGAAGTAACTCACACATAACAATTCCGCGAAATCGCAAAAGAAAAACCTTAAAAAAAAGTCTGGTTCCCCAGAACAGGATTAAAATCTAACCGAACTACCCCAAACCTCACTCAGGCCAGCAAAATGTTTATTAAGGTCGTTCATCGTTTCGCGATAACGCCTACCGAAGTACCAGGAAACGGAATAGGTCCTCCAAAGTCTTTCACTACACTAATCATCCACAGCACAAATCAGTGAGGAACCGGAAACACCACTTAAACTAACGGGTTGCGACAAGGCGCCTAAACTATCCAAACCTATCTAACTAAAGCTAACATTAACGTTCTTATGTGCAAACACACATGAGTGTTGCATCAAACCTTCGTTCTTTTGGCAAGAAGTTGCCCATGTTTATTGAAATTTGGCGCTGAACTCTATCAAAATAAACTAATAATTGGTTTAAGTGCAAATTTAAAACATTCCTGACAAAGTCCAAAAAACAAACTTTACCAAGAAACCACCTACTTAATCCTTATATGCTAAAATAACAAATTCCATTTCTATAATCCTAACTTTTTCAAACTAAATATTAATAATAAGGCCAACGTCTGGTTTTAGATACCACACGTTAGGACGATACCAAGACAAAACAAGGTCTCAAATTGTTGTTGAAACACTAGATCAAAACAGACATTAAGCTTAAATTGGATCCTCAAAGGTAATAAACAAGAGCGATATTAAGCCTTATGTTATCTTGAGATACTAGATAAGATAACGCGATATTAAGCTAAAGTAATTAAAGACACAGTAGGTAAAGTAACATATTAAACAAAAGTCTACTAAATAACCGGTAAGATAACGCAACTAACTCGAAATTATTCCTAACGGTAGTCGGTAAGATAACGAAATTACATCTAAATTATTACTAACGGTAGTCAGTAAGATAACAATATTAAACTAAGGTTACCATTAAAGGTAATGCTAACCTAACGATATTAAAACTAAGGGTATTTTTCACTTAAATAAAGAAGACAAAGGTTTTGGCCAAGTTGGTTTATATTTACCTACCGCATGAGGGTATCCAATTAACAATAAATAATTAAAAGGACCTCTAACACCATAGTAGATACGATTTGGGAAGTTAAATCGTTAACTGCAACAGTCGGTGAAGGGGGTACATTAAACAATTACTGAGACGAAAATTCGATAGATTTATTGAACGAGATACTTAACTAAAAATTCAACTAATTACATATGCATAAAAACATAAAGTTAAATAAACTTATGTACAAAAGGGCGCCACCATGGGAATTAACGGCCCATGGAACAATCGAAGGTTAATTGCTCTAGTCGCACTAAGATCGTCGGAAATGAACCAAAATGTAGAACGGTAAGTAAGTAACTTATAGTTACAGGCTTAAAATACAAGGTAACTAAACTTAACTATTAAAATTAGGATATATAAAGATATAAGAAGACAAGTTAACAAAAATTTATTAATGCTACCCTAGTCTAACTAATTGGTAGTGCCATACAATTTAAATAACAGGCATCTACACCATCGAAACACGACCTTCTCAAGGGTCAAATAGTACCGCAACTTGACTTCGGGCCTGAGTTGTTCTCAAGACTCGAGGAAAAGTTGATTAACGACCTCTGACACCGTCGAAACACAATATAATAGAAGACCCTTCTAAAACGATGCGGTATCCAAAGCAATAATAAAACGGAAAACCTTATGTACAGGGCATTCACCCGGAATTGTATTTTACGGAAGTCGACAAATACTGTAATTAAACAAATAACTGACTTTTGGGCATAACACAGCCTTGAGTTCATAGTAATATCACTTATAATTCGCTTACACAAAACAATAAATAACTTAAAACATAACGCCCTTGAATGCAGTAATAAACACATCACTAGTAACCGAAATTTAACCTCTAACGCGTCTGGAAATTAAACAATCCATGTGCCGACCGGCTTGGCCACCGGTATACATTTTGGTTAATTGAAAATAACCCTTTCTTGACAATAGTACTCGGCTTAGGATGCTTCGGTCGTAAATCTTTAATTTCAATTAAAACTGTAATGCCTAAGATAACCCAAACCGTAGCTCAGAATTGATTATTAGAAGAGCTCAGCTAATTGAAAAATTGCTTCAAACCACCCTGACATAAATAGGATCCTAAAGCATTGATTGACATCACCCATAGATATGGACTAAGTTCGACAAATCTAGTGCCCTTAAAGTAACTGACCTTTTGCATAATTGATTAACACTTGGATTCATTTTATATCACTTCGCTAATTAACTACTTCAGGGAAATAATAACTTAAAACAATTCACAATTAGCATGCTAAAATTAAACTAGAAACTAACTACTTTAGGAATACTAAACCTTTGGATATTAAAACAATTTTACACAGCCCCTTCGAAAATTAAATTGCTCTTAGAATTGAAAAAATTTTCTAAAAAAAAAAAAAAAGTAAATGTTAAATTTAACATAAAACCGCAATTATGCCTTAAGACAACAGTTTCTCAGAAAATTGGCGGAAAAATAAAAATGTGGAAAAATAAAATATTAAAATGCTTCAGGCCCGACATGAAACACCCTAGCGGTTTTCCGTCCATGAAGATAGTCTATAAGTGGTAGAACCTTAAAACCTTAAATCACCTTTGCTTCTAGGAAATCGGGGCTAATTTGGATTGAAATGTTTAGAAGCATTCTGATAATAAAACTTGCGCTTCCACACTAAATGCCCTACTTTGAAATTTAATAATCTGCACTAAAATTAAACGAAACGTATTACGTTCATACGGCCAAATGTATGTTCTTATTAAATCTTTAAACATGGGCCAATTCATTAAGGTCTTGAACCAATTGTTCTCGAGTAGGAATTGCAAGAAAATCTGAAAAAAAAAAAAAAAAAAAAATTAAAGAAAACCAACACAGCAACCGTCCAAAAGCTTAAAAATCTGGGGAATTTTTGAAAATTCATGAACAGCATTAAAATGGCAAAGAAATTTTGTGAAGTTTATCGTCCCAATTGGGTGAGAATCTTTCGTCCATGCGAATGGCAGCTACAATTAACCTTTAACGCGTTCCAAATCAACCTTGAGGATGGTAGCTGAACTTAAACCAACCAAGGATTTTATAATTTGTCAGAAGATTAGAAAATAAATTACTTCCAAATTGAGGGCCATTATAAATCATACAAATTTGCGGCCCCATATACCAAAAATACAACATTTTCCACGGTAATTACAAATTTGTTTTGTTAATCTTTAAGCATGGGCGATAATAAAGTGAATCTTTGTAAACCAATCAGTAACGAGTAAAAGGTAAGTATTCCCCAATTTAAACCTGAAAGGCCCATTAAATCAATCGACAAACATTGAAACCGGAAAAGAAAATTTTATTTTGCCCATAGAACAGCATTAGGAACGTGCTGGATTTGCTTTGGCATTACGTAACCACATTTACTAATGTATTTAGAAATATATGACCGCATTTTAGGCCAGTAAGTCTCTTTGATTTTTGTAAGGTTCTTAAATACACCCAAATGGGCCGAAACTGGATCATCAAGCCAATCCTTTAAAATTTGTGCACGGCATGATTTCGGCAAACTAAATTCCTTCAATTAAATTGGCTTTGATATACAAATTATTCGGAATAAACTTATACATTTTATCAACTTCTACTCTCCAAGGATTATAGATCTGGCTTTTCCTTAATATGATTTAACATGATTTTTGTACCAATCCTCGACCTCGTCTAAAGAAGTATTTCACAATTTAAGCAAAGGCCCCACTTAGGAGCAATCGACAAAATCTGAAACCACATTAAACTTTCCTTCTTTGCATAAAACCATAATCAGGTGTAGAGAATTAAAGTGTCGAATGAACGAATGGCGACGTGAATATTACTGACCCTCCAAAGGAAAATATGACAAAAGAAATAAGCTTTTAAATTTAATATAACCAATTTAAATTTGAACTCTCAGACGTTTTCTCAACATCGGCATTTTAATTTCGAGCAGGAATGATTTTACCAGCATACCTGCCGTATTAACTTCTATTGGAAAAATACTACCCGGAAAAGCTTATAAATGTTTAATCGTCTACATTCCAATTTGAATTAGGATCTGGCTTTCCACGTCCCCAATTTCCACCGTTTTTACTACCTTGCTTTAAACGCGAAAAATAGTCGTGCTAATTTATTCTTTTCATGGACTCGGATAAGTTTAAGGATGGGCCCATATTTCATCGACTGCCGCCACCAGTTCGAAAGCCTCAAAATGCAACAGTGGACGTTCAAAAGGAGATAGGAATGAAAAATTTTGAACCCTTCGAGAACGGTAAATTTAGATTAATAAACTCTATGTTTGAGTACAAACAATTAACAGAAGTTGTCAATAGATTTTTTAACATTCAAATAATTCTATAACATTATGAACCTTGCGTTACTTTAAAAAATTATGTGTTAAAAATTTTATTTTGTTTTAAATAATTTAAAATCCCAAGGGCTGGCCACCTGCGAGACTTGTAGGGACTGACATCTAACTTTGAAGGGTCTGCGATATACTTTCTGGAGCTGGCCTTTCATTACAACCGGAGGTTACATTTAAAAGTTCGATAAATACAACACCGGGAGCAGTTTACTTATTCAATCGGTGGTTGGCAACTAAGTTGCAGATTTGGGTTCATCCGCCAATGACGCCCCAATATTACGCAACACTTCGGAAATTTACAAATGGAGATTAAAGCAATCAAAAATTGAACAATTAATGAAGGCCTTTCATAATAGAACCATTCACCGCTAGTTGCGCTAGGGTAGGCCTCTTAACCTAGTCAATCAGGGCTTTTCCAAGATTAGAGATGATACTCCGTCTTTTCAAAAAATTCGGATCAGCTCCGGCCAGCTACGGCAGTTGAGGTCTTCATCAAGTTGGAGATCGATACGCCGGGTGGCTCTCAGATTGTCGCCTGACCAAAGATACGACCACTGCACTCAATTCCAGGCCAAAAGCCACGTTATACAAAGAGAACCTGAAACCTCTAAATCTTACACATCGGCGCGAACTAATTCGTCCAAGCGTTAGCATTGCACGATTTTCGATTGGGCTACGGACGTACGGAAGTACACGCCCCATTACGCAAACTTCCCGGAACTGCGTCTTTTGAAATTATGGAAACTTCCAAACATAAAAGCGAAACTAATAACAATACTTAATAAACACATAACAATTGCGGAAAGGCCTAAAAGAAAACTGGAACCGGTTAGCACAGTAACAGCCGAAGCTCTAAATCCAAACGTTCGGACATAAACCCAGCTTAAAACCGGCAAAAGGTTTATCCAAGGCGTGAGATCGGTTTTCGACCGATAACACGTCTACCGAAGTACCACCAAACGGAATAGGTAGCTCCATTAGTCTTTGACTACACTAATCATCGTTAGCACAAATTAGTCGGGGAGCCGGAAACACTACCTTAAACTAACACGGGCGCGACAAGTCGCCTAAACTTATCCAACCCTATCTAACTTAGATTTAACATAAAGTTCGTTACGTGAATACACGCCTGTTTCAAACTATTCTCCTTTGGCAAGCACTGCCCATCTTTATGAAGTGGTCAAACTGCACTCTAGCAAACTAAACTTAATAACTTTGGTTTTCCAACGAACAATTAAAACCTACATGAAAAACTTGTGAATCAAAAACTTTACCAACAGTAACCACCTTACTAAATCCTTATTCTAACCCTAACAAATCGCAATTAAATACAAAATTGTTTATACTTAAAACAAAAAATAATTCCAACGTCCGATAACAGATACCAACGTTAGGACCAGGAAAAGAAACAAGGTCTCAAATAGTTGTTAAAGATAGTAGACAAGATAATTATGGAGATAAAACTTTTAAACTCAAAGGTAATAGACAAGAAACGATCTAAACTTTAGTTGTTATTTGAGATACTAGATAAGATAACGCGATATTAAGCTAAAGTAATTATGAGTGTTGCAGTCAAACTATACCATTTAAGAAAGTTATTACTAAAGAAACCGGTAATTAACGCAAAACTAGTTATTACTTTGGTTTTCGGTAAGATAACGAGAAATTAAAACCAAAATTATGACTAGTTGTAATCAAAATTAACCAAGAGTTAAACCTAAGGTAAATCTTAAAGCTAATCGGTAACATAACGATATTAAAACTAAGGGTATTTTTAATAATAAAGAAGACAAAGGTTTTGGCCAAGTTGTGATTTTAATATTTACCTACCGCATGAGGGTACAAATAAACAATAAATAATAAATTAAAGGACTTAACACCATCGTACATTCACGCTTTCGGGACGTTGCCTCGCAAGCTGCAACAGACGATGAAGGGGGTTAATTAATATACTGAGAAAATAGATTGTTTTATTGAACGAGATACTTAACTAAAACTTCAACTTAATTACATATGGTAAAAAAAATAAAAAAATAACCTAAAGTATAACCGGAGCCACCATGCGGAAATTAAACGGCCCATGCCAATAGCGGTAATAGCTCTCGTCGAAATTTATCCGGATTAACTAAAGGCAGAACAGAAAATAAGTCAACTATAGGTTCGTTAAAAGCAACGTTAACTAAACTTAACTTAAAAAAGGTATTATTGAATAGATAAAGTTCAAGGTGTTACACAGGCCAATTAAAATTTTAATTAATTGCTACCCTAGGGTAATCCAATTACATAGACATAAATAACCACGGGTCATCTACACCATGAAATTACGACCTTCTCAAGGGACAAATAGTACCGCAAGCTGACTTCGGGAAGAGGCTTTGCATTCACAGGTAGACATGGATTTTTGATTAACGACCTCTGACAACCGTCGAAACACAATATAATAATACCCTGCTAAAAAATAAAGGCTCCAAAGCAATAATAAAACGGATCAATTTACTTGAAGGATTCACCCGGAAATGTTTAATGGAAGTCGACAAACTGTTTTTGGGCAAAAAATGACTTATGACAGAAAAAGCCTTGGTTCATAGTAATAGCACATATACTAATTACTTACTCAAAATAAATAACTTAAAACATATTTGACGACTTGACTGCAGAGAAACAAACACATAACTAGTAAACTTATTTAACCCTCTAACGCGTCTTGAAATAAACAACCTTTTCCCACCGGCGGGCCTCCTTAAATACATTTTGGTTAAGGGAAAATAACCCTTACTTGACGCTCTTACTCGGCCTTAGGATGCTCTGTTCGGTAGTCTTGAATTTTAATTAAAACTGTCAATGCCAAGATAAACCACAACCGTAGCTTCAGAATTGATTCTTAAAAGAGTGCTCAGCTAATTGAAAATTGCATTAAAACCCGGATCAATTAGGATCCTAAAGCATGACTGAATCTAATTCATAGGATATCGGACTAATTTGACATGTTTAGCCCTTAAAGTAACTGCCTTTTAGAAAATTGATTAACATTGATTAGATCTTACTAAGTACTTCGCTGAAAAGCTAAATTGGGATCAAGCCGCTAAAGCCACAATTAGCATGCTAAAATAAAACTACTATAACCGTTTTTAGGAATACTAAACCTTTGGATATTAAAACAATTTTACACAGCCCGCCCAATTAAATTACTCTTTGGTTAATTGAAAATAATTTCTTGAAAAAAAAAAAAGTAAATGGAGTTAACATCCAATCCAATTTTAATTAAGACAACTGAGTCTTTAAGAAAATTGGCGGAACGAAAAATAAAAATTGGAAAAATTAAATTTAGTGAGCTATTTAAATCTTGGACGTGGAACACCCTAATTTGGTCCAAAGAAGATAGTCTATAAGTGGTAGGAACCTAAAACTTCCATCACCTTTGCTTCTAGGAACCTTAGAGCTAAGTTTTTAGAAATGATTTAGAAGCATCTGGAATTAGATTTGCGGCTTCCACACTTGGTATCCTACCCTAAATTTAATAATCTGCACTAAAATTGTACGAGTGCGTATTACGTTCATAACCTAATTGTTATGGTTACTGAACTTCTTTAAAGAGGATAATTCATTAAGCCCTCGAACCAATTGTTCTCGAGTAGGAATTGCAAGAAAATCTGGATAAAAAAAAAAAAATTATTATAGAAATTAACCGGACAAGCAACCGTTGTTAAGACAAAATGTTTGAGAAAATTTTGTGGATAGGAAAAATAAAATTGGAAAGACAATATTTGTGAGGTTTTCGTCCCAATTCGTGGAACCCTTGTTAACTGCGAATGGAAGCTCAATTAACTGGTTAACGCTAAACATAATCAACCTTGAGGATGGTAGCTTGGGTTAAACTAATCTTTAGAAATTTTATAATTTGTCATCTGATTAGAAAATAAATTACTTCCAAATTGAGGGCCCATTATCTTTGAAATTTAAGGTACCCCATCCCAAAAATAAGATTTTCCAGGTAATTACAAATTTGTTTTGTTGAAGCGCTAATGGGATGCAATAAAGTGAAGTTTTGTAAACCAATCAGTAACAACTAAAAGGTAAGTATTCCCCAATTTAAAGCGCTGTAAATCTTAAATCAATCGACAAACATTGAAACCGGACAAAACTTAAATGTTTGCCCATAAAACTTTTGGTTGAACGGTTGGAATTGCTTTGGCAGCACGTAACATTTGTAATGTATTTCCCAATTTATGACCGCATTTTAGAACTGTAATAGGAGCTCTTTGATTTTTGTATATGTTTTAAATACACCCAAATTGGGGTACTGGTATCAAACCATTTTTAAAATTTGTGCACGGCATGATTTCGGCACTACTAAATTCCACTCAATTAAATTGGCTTTGATCATCAAATTAGTCCCCATAAACTTAAACATTTTATCATCTACTTCTTCCAATCGGGATATAGATCTTGGCTTTTCCTTAAATCATTTAACATGCAATTAAACCAATCCTTAACCGTCTAAAGAAAAATTTAAAGAATTAATAGCATAGGCTCCAATTGAGCGCGGAAAGGTCCTGATACCACATTAAATTTAACCCCGGGATAACTTCGAAATCAAAACTTGGTTTAACTTCATCTAGCTAAACGTCGGCAGCATCGTTTAAGTTTGACAATTTAAAGAATGATGGACCGTAATTGACCTTAAAATGAGCTTCCTTTGATATTATTGGTGATATTTTTAAATAGCCAAAAGACCGCCAAAAGTTCCCGTTCTGGCACTGAATAATTTTCACGGCTGAATTTCGGCACTAGAAGCATTCAACAATTACATGTTTCGTTTCCTTCACTGAGTTAAAAACAACCAATCCTAATTTGCGTCACAATTGGGATAAGATCGGCATTCGACTCCTTAAAATAACAGCCTTTGTAAGAACATCTTTAAATTTTCAAACGAAATTAAGAGCATAGTCCGTCCATTTAGGAGCTTGCGATAATTGTCTCTTAGGTAAATCATTAATAGGTTGCCTTAATTGTGGAAAATCCAAAACAAAACGCCTATCAATAACACATTACCGGTGAAACGTTTTATTTCAGTGGCTGTCTTAAGGTTGAGGAAAATTTAAAAATTGCGTCAATTCTTGCGAGTCAGTTCGACCATATTTGTTCGGAATATATCCCAGATATAAACACCGGCTAAAAACTCACGTTCTGAACTGATTAATTGTTAAATTAGCGAATTTAAACTTTTCATACAACATTCAAAATTCTGTTTCCTCCTTAAATGAGCTTGAAATAACAATAACGCCTAAATTAACACATTGATTGGGATAATGAAAATCAAAATAGACTCCATGAACTGGAATGTTGCCTGAAACTTTATTACAACGGAAATTACCTTTCCATTTAATCCGCGCCTTGGGACAGTAAAGGCTGTTTTTCCTTTTAAATCATTAAAGGGCAATTGCCAGAAAATTTTAAATCGAAACTGAGATACCAAGATACATAACCGGTGAAACGTGTTCATTTACAAACGGAATGGGATTAGGTCTTTTACAATTGAATTTAATCGTTCAGCGTCAAAACCATACACTAATTCACATTTGCCTTTTTTACTAATAGGTTGGGAAATCACGCATTTTGAACTGTTAATGTTAAATTCAAGCATTGCATCAACTTTCTTCATAGCATGTTCAAAATTCCGCTCCTAATGGGTAATACCTTTATATAATTAAATAAACAGTACTTCTTGGATAATGTGAAATTTAATAGGTTGTCCTAAGGTGAGGCTTCCAGGGCCTGAAATAAAGAAATAACCTTGTTTAATTCAAATTTCTGGTATTCAATTAAATCGGCCATTGACTTAAATGAATTTTCTTTTTCGTTTCCGCAGAATGAGCCATAAAAGCTTTTTGAAAAATCTACTTGAACTGAAATAATTTGACGTAAATCAATCAACGTCAGGTTACACGATTGAGTCGGAAACTAAAACATTTAAAGACCGAGTTAACCGTTTATAGTCAAGGGCAAATTAATTACCTAAAATTTTTTTTACAATGCCATCCGCGGTTGTTAATTCTTGACGCTTATTGCCTTTTCAATTAATTCTAACTTATATTTATCCAATAAACCAAACCATGTCTGCCTAAAATAGAGGTATTCGCCTTCCAACAGTTGCAGTTCAAGTTTCCTTAAATATCTCGATATTAATATTAAGGTCTTGGCATCTTTTAATCCAGAATTGAAAAAACTAAATAACTTTTAAATTTTAAATTTTCTAACCAATCCGACCACGACTTTTGTCAGCAGAAATATTATTTAATGGAAAAGCAACGGCTGACTACGCTTTCCTGCCTTAATTTTTCAATTAATTGAGCAGTT
Organism: Platerodrilus igneus; assembly: GCA_036346225.1. Lineage (NCBI taxonomy): Eukaryota > Metazoa > Arthropoda > Insecta > Coleoptera > Lycidae > Platerodrilus > Platerodrilus igneus. The sequence continues at coordinate 1,484,665 of JARFIW010001278.1, read as the reverse complement.
TGGACAAAATAGCCGTAACTTCCAACTGCCCAACGAATAACAAAATATTCCGAGTAACCCCGGTTAAGTAAGAAACGAGTGAACTCGTCTTTACAGTTGAAACAAATAGTCGAAAATTTTGCTGTGTTTTAAAATAATTAGAAACGTTTTACCGTGGTAAATTATTATTTTACAATGAACTCTGTCGAACTTGACGTTCTAAAATAACTGGTACGTTGGCAGAATCCGAAGTGCCTGTTTAATAAAATCTGTAGGCTTAATGTCTTATAAAAGGCTTACAACTTTAATCAAATGGGAAATGTTCAACACCTTAATTAACGCCAGTTGCGTGGCATCAAAAGTTCTGTAAATTTCTTTTAATAATTCTTTATTTGTTCCTGATTGAAATGGATTAAACTAAAAGAAAATAAATTTCCTGTCTTAGAAATTATAAATGGTAGGTTGATTCATCGGCACTTTGCCGTCTTGTAACTGCCCACAAAAGATTCAAATAATTCCGGCTGAAAGAAAATCTTGTTTCAAGTTTAAAATTAATTGTTCCCATGAATTTACTGTACACCAATGCTCTAAACTATCTGTGTTTAACTGGTGAAAGATCGAAAGCCCCGTGGAAAAGGTCATTAGAAAAAACTCTTTCGCAACTTGACGTTCTTTAACGGTATAAAATCTAATGTTCCTTTAAATAAAATTCACCGAAAATTGTAATCCCCACTTGTGGATCGGGACTGAAATCAATGGGAAATTCAAGGACTTAATTAGCGTACCTAAATCGTGGCTAGAAATCGTGAAATTGCTTTTAATGGAAGAAACTTGATGTCCGGGCATGAACCCTCTGCTAATGTGTTATTATAGAATTTTATTACCGCTATCTGAAATATAAAGAGGGTTATCTATCTCATTTTGCCCTGTTTACCTGTTCTAAAATTAAAAGCTCTAATGCATTTGGAAAGAAAATCTTTGTGTTAATTCTAAAATTCAATATCCAA